>VUYV01001175.1:0-11286 GCA_008711295.1 Anarhynchus alexandrinus | reverse complement strand
GGGACGGAGGTGAGACCCACCGCGGGGGATGGGGGGGGGGCCTGGTGCCACCTGTGGGGTGGGGGACACCGGTGCGGAGTGCCGTGCCGTGCCATGTTGTGCCATGACATGCCGTGACATGCCGTGCCATGCCGTGCCATGCTGTGCCATACCGTGTCATGCCATGCTGTGCCATGGTGTGCCATACTGTGCCGTGCTGTGCCATACCGTGTCATGCCGTGCCATGTCATGCTGTGCCGTGCCGTGCAATGCCGTGCCATGCCATGACATGCCATGCTGTGCCATGCTGTGGCACGCTGTGCCATGCCTTGCCGTGCCATGACATGACATGCTGTGCCGTGCCATGCCGTACCATACCATGCCATGCCATGCTGTGCCATGGTGTGCCATACTGTGCCGTGCCATGCCATACCACGTCATGCAGTGCCATACCGTGCCATACTGTGCCATGCCATGCCGTGCTGCGCCATGCCGTGCCGTGCCATGCTATGCCATGCCATGCCATGCAATGCCGTGCCGTGCCATACCGTGCCATGCCATGCTGTGCCGTGCCGTGCTGTGCCATGCTGTGCCATGCCATGACATGCCATGCCGTACCATGCTGTGCCATGCCGTGCCGTGCCATGCCATGCCATGCCATGCCATGCCGTGCCGTGCCATGCCGTGCCATGCCATGCCGTGCTGCGCCATGCCGTGCCGTGCCATGCTATGCCATGCCATGCCATGCCATGCCGTGCCGTGCCATGCCGTGCCATGCCATGCCGTGCTGCGCCATGCCGTGCCGTGCCATGCTATGCCATGCCATGCCATGCAATGCCGTGCCGTGCCATACCATGCCATGCCATGCTGTGCCATGGTGTGCCATACTGTGCCGTGCCATGCCATACCACGTCATGCAGTGCCATACCGTGCCATACTGTGCCATGCCATGCCGTGCTGCGCCATGCCGTGCCGTGCCATGCTATGCCATGCCATGCCATGCAATGCCGTGCCGTGCCATACCATGCCATGCCATGCTGTGCCGTGCCGTGCCATACCGTGCCATACCATGCCATGCTGTGCCATGCCATGCCATGCAATGCCATGCCGTGCCATACTGTGCCATGTCGTGCCATGCCATGCCATGCCGTGCCGTGCCATGCTGTACTATACCATGACATGCCATGATATACCATGCCGTNCTGGAACCAACTGGGATGGCACAGCCACGTGGCACCCACTGGGATGGGATGGCCCTTTGGCACCCATTGGCATGTCATGGCCATCTGGAACCAACTGGGATGGCACAGCCACGTGGCACCCACTGGGATGGGATGGCCCTTTGGCACCCATTGGCATGTCATGGCCATCTGGAACCAACTGGGATGGCACAGCCACGTGGCACCCACTGGGATGGGATGGCCCTTTGGCACCCATTGGCATGTCATGGCCATCTGGAACCAACTGGGATGGCACAGCCACGTGGCACCCACTGGGATGGGATGGCCCTTTGGCACCCATTGGCATGTCATGGCCATCTGGAACCAACTGGGATGGCACAGCCACGTGGCACCCACTGGGATGGGATGGCCCTTTGGCACCCATTGGCATGTCATGGCCATCTGGAACCAACTGGGATGGCACAGCCACGTGGCACCCACTGGGATGGGATGGCCCTTTGGCACCCATTGGCATGTCATGGCCATCTGGAACCAACTGGGATGGCACAGCCACGTGGCACCCACTGGGATGGGATGGCCCTTTGGCACCCATTGGCATGTCATGGCCATCTGGAACCAACTGGGATGGCACAGCCACGTGGCACCCACTGGGATGGGATGGCCCTTTGGCACCCATTGGCATGTCATGGCCATCTGGAACCAACTGGGATGGCACAGCCACGTGGCACCCACTGGGATGGGATGGCCCTTTGGCACCCATTGGCATGTCATGGCCATCTGGAACCAACTGGGATGGCACAGCCACGTGGCACCCACTGGGATGGGATGGCCCTTTGGCACCCATTGGCATGTCATGGCCATCTGGAACCAACTGGGATGGCACAGCCACGTGGCACCCACTGGGATGGGATGGCCCTTTGGCACCCATTGGCATGTCATGGCCATCTGGAACCAACTGGGATGGCACAGCCACGTGGCACCCACTGGGATGGGATGGCCCTTTGGCACCCATTGGCATGTCATGGCCATCTGGAACCAACTGGGATGGCACAGCCACGTGGCACCCACTGGGATGGGATGGCCCTTTGGCACCCATTGGCATGTCATGGCCATCTGGAACCAACTGGGATGGCACAGCCACGTGGCACCCACTGGGATGGGATGGCCCTTTGGCACCCATTGGCATGTCATGGCCATCTGGAACCAACTGGGATGGCACAGCCACGTGGCACCCACTGGGATGGGATGGCCCTTTGGCACCCATTGGCATGTCATGGCCATCTGGAACCAACTGGGATGGCACAGCCACGTGGCACCCACTGGGATGGGATGGCCCTTTGGCACCCATTGGCATGTCATGGCCATCTGGAACCAACTGGGATGGCACAGCCACGTGGCACCCACTGGGATGGGATGGCCCTTTGGCACCCATTGGCATGTCATGGCCATCTGGAACCAACTGGGATGGCACAGCCACGTGGCACCCACTGGGATGGGATGGCCCTTTGGCACCCATTGGCATGTCATGGCCATCTGGAACCAACTGGGATGGCACAGCCACGTGGCACCCACTGGGATGGGATGGCCCTTTGGCACCCATTGGCATGTCATGGCCATCTGGAACCAACTGGGATGGCACAGCCACGTGGCACCCACTGGGATGGGATGGCCCTTTGGCACCCATTGGCATGTCATGGCCATCTGGAACCAACTGGGATGGCACAGCCACGTGGCACCCACTGGGATGGGATGGCCCTTTGGCACCCATTGGCATGTCATGGCCATCTGGAACCAACTGGGATGGCACAGCCACGTGGCACCCACTGGGATGGGATGGCCCTTTGGCACCCATTGGCATGTCATGGCCATCTGGAACCAACTGGGATGGCACAGCCACGTGGCACCCACTGGGATGGGATGGCCCTTTGGCACCCATTGGCATGTCATGGCCATCTGGAACCAACTGGGATGGCACAGCCACGTGGCACCCACTGGGATGGGATGGCCCTTTGGCACCCATTGGCATGTCATGGCCATCTGGAACCAACTGGGATGGCACAGCCACGTGGCACCCACTGGGATGGGATGGCCCTTTGGCACCCATTGGCATGTCATGGCCATCTGGAACCAACTGGGATGGCACAGCCACGTGGCACCCACTGGGATGGGATGGCCCTTTGGCACCCATTGGCATGTCATGGCCATCTGGAACCAACTGGGATGGCACAGCCACGTGGCACCCACTGGGATGGGATGGCCCTTTGGCACCCATTGGCATGTCATGGCCATCTGGAACCAACTGGGATGGCACAGCCACGTGGCACCCACTGGGATGGGATGGCCCTTTGGCACCCATTGGCATGTCATGGCCATCTGGAACCAACTGGGATGGCACAGCCACGTGGCACCCACTGGGATGGGATGGCCCTTTGGCACCCATTGGCATGTCATGGCCATCTGGAACCAACTGGGATGGCACAGCCACGTGGCACCCACTGGGATGGGATGGCCCTTTGGCACCCATTGGCATGTCATGGCCATCTGGAACCAACTGGGATGGCACAGCCACGTGGCACCCACTGGGATGGGATGGCCCTTTGGCACCCATTGGCATGTCATGGCCATCTGGAACCAACTGGGATGGCACAGCCACGTGGCACCCACTGGGATGGGATGGCCCTTTGGCACCCATTGGCATGTCATGGCCATCTGGAACCAACTGGGATGGCACAGCCACGTGGCACCCACTGGGATGGGATGGCCCTTTGGCACCCATTGGCATGTCATGGCCATCTGGAACCAACTGGGATGGCACAGCCACGTGGCACCCACTGGGATGGGATGGCCCTTTGGCACCCATTGGCATGTCATGGCCATCTGGAACCAACTGGGATGGCACAGCCACGTGGCACCCACTGGGATGGGATGGCCCTTTGGCACCCATTGGCATGTCATGGCCATCTGGAACCAACTGGGATGGCACAGCCACGTGGCACCCACTGGGATGGGATGGCCCTTTGGCACCCATTGGCATGTCATGGCCATCTGGAACCAACTGGGATGGCACAGCCACGTGGCACCCACTGGGATGGGATGGCCCTTTGGCACCCATTGGCATGTCATGGCCATCTGGAACCAACTGGGATGGCACAGCCACGTGGCACCCACTGGGATGGGATGGCCCTTTGGCACCCATTGGCATGTCATGGCCATCTGGAACCAACTGGGATGGCACAGCCACGTGGCACCCACTGGGATGGGATGGCCCTTTGGCACCCATTGGCATGTCATGGCCATCTGGAACCAACTGGGATGGCACAGCCACGTGGCACCCACTGGGATGGGATGGCCCTTTGGCACCCATTGGCATGTCATGGCCATCTGGAACCAACTGGGATGGCACAGCCACGTGGCACCCACTGGGATGGGATGGCCCTTTGGCACCCATTGGCATGTCATGGCCATCTGGAACCAACTGGGATGGCACAGCCACGTGGCACCCACTGGGATGGGATGGCCCTTTGGCACCCATTGGCATGTCATGGCCATCTGGAACCAACTGGGATGGCACAGCCACGTGGCACCCACTGGGATGGGATGGCCCTTTGGCACCCATTGGCATGTCATGGCCATCTGGAACCAACTGGGATGGCACAGCCACGTGGCACCCACTGGGATGGGATGGCCCTTTGGCACCCATTGGCATGTCATGGCCATCTGGAACCAACTGGGATGGCACAGCCACGTGGCACCCACTGGGATGGGATGGCCCTTTGGCACCCATTGGCATGTCATGGCCATCTGGAACCAACTGGGATGGCACAGCCACGTGGCACCCACTGGGATGGGATGGCCCTTTGGCACCCATTGGCATGTCATGGCCATCTGGAACCAACTGGGATGGCACAGCCACGTGGCACCCACTGGGATGGGATGGCCCTTTGGCACCCATTGGCATGTCATGGCCATCTGGAACCAACTGGGATGGCACAGCCACGTGGCACCCACTGGGATGGGATGGCCCTTTGGCACCCATTGGCATGTCATGGCCATCTGGAACCAACTGGGATGGCACAGCCACGTGGCACCCACTGGGATGGGATGGCCCTTTGGCACCCATTGGCATGTCATGGCCATCTGGAACCAACTGGGATGGCACAGCCACGTGGCACCCACTGGGATGGGATGGCCCTTTGGCACCCATTGGCATGTCATGGCCATCTGGAACCAACTGGGATGGCACAGCCACGTGGCACCCACTGGGATGGGATGGCCCTTTGGCACCCATTGGCATGTCATGGCCATCTGGAACCAACTGGGATGGCACAGCCACGTGGCACCCACTGGGATGGGATGGCCCTTTGGCACCCATTGGCATGTCATGGCCATCTGGAACCAACTGGGATGGCACAGCCACGTGGCACCCACTGGGATGGGATGGCCCTTTGGCACCCATTGGCATGTCATGGCCATCTGGAACCAACTGGGATGGCACAGCCACGTGGCACCCACTGGGATGGGATGGCCCTTTGGCACCCATTGGCATGTCATGGCCATCTGGAACCAACTGGGATGGCACAGCCACGTGGCACCCACTGGGATGGGATGGCCCTTTGGCACCCATTGGCATGTCATGGCCATCTGGAACCAACTGGGATGGCACAGCCACGTGGCACCCACTGGGATGGGATGGCCCTTTGGCACCCATTGGCATGTCATGGCCATCTGGAACCAACTGGGATGGCACAGCCACGTGGCACCCACTGGGATGGGATGGCCCTTTGGCACCCATTGGCATGTCATGGCCATCTGGAACCAACTGGGATGGCACAGCCACGTGGCACCCACTGGGATGGGATGGCCCTTTGGCACCCATTGGCATGTCATGGCCATCTGGAACCAACTGGGATGGCACAGCCACGTGGCACCCACTGGGATGGGATGGCCCTTTGGCACCCATTGGCATGTCATGGCCATCTGGAACCAACTGGGATGGCACAGCCACGTGGCACCCACTGGGATGGGATGGCCCTTTGGCACCCATTGGCATGTCATGGCCATCTGGAACCAACTGGGATGGCACAGCCACGTGGCACCCACTGGGATGGGATGGCCCTTTGGCACCCATTGGCATGTCATGGCCATCTGGAACCAACTGGGATGGCACAGCCACGTGGCACCCACTGGGATGGGATGGCCCTTTGGCACCCATTGGCATGTCATGGCCATCTGGAACCAACTGGGATGGCACAGCCACGTGGCACCCACTGGGATGGGATGGCCCTTTGGCACCCATTGGCATGTCATGGCCATCTGGAACCAACTGGGATGGCACAGCCACGTGGCACCCACTGGGATGGGATGGCCCTTTGGCACCCATTGGCATGTCATGGCCATCTGGAACCAACTGGGATGGCACAGCCACGTGGCACCCACTGGGATGGGATGGCCCTTTGGCACCCATTGGCATGTCATGGCCATCTGGAACCAACTGGGATGGCACAGCCACGTGGCACCCACTGGGATGGGATGGCCCTTTGGCACCCATTGGCATGTCATGGCCATCTGGAACCAACTGGGATGGCACAGCCACGTGGCACCCACTGGGATGGGATGGCCCTTTGGCACCCATTGGCATGTCATGGCCATCTGGAACCAACTGGGATGGCACAGCCACGTGGCACCCACTGGGATGGGATGGCCCTTTGGCACCCATTGGCATGTCATGGCCATCTGGAACCAACTGGGATGGCACAGCCACGTGGCACCCACTGGGATGGGATGGCCCTTTGGCACCCATTGGCATGTCATGGCCATCTGGAACCAACTGGGATGGCACAGCCACGTGGCACCCACTGGGATGGGATGGCCCTTTGGCACCCATTGGCATGTCATGGCCATCTGGAACCAACTGGGATGGCACAGCCACGTGGCACCCACTGGGATGGGATGGCCCTTTGGCACCCATTGGCATGTCATGGCCATCTGGAACCAACTGGGATGGCACAGCCACGTGGCACCCACTGGGATGGGATGGCCCTTTGGCACCCATTGGCATGTCATGGCCATCTGGAACCAACTGGGATGGCACAGCCACGTGGCACCCACTGGGATGGGATGGCCCTTTGGCACCCATTGGCATGTCATGGCCATCTGGAACCAACTGGGATGGCACAGCCACGTGGCACCCACTGGGATGGGATGGCCCTTTGGCACCCATTGGCATGTCATGGCCATCTGGAACCAACTGGGATGGCACAGCCACGTGGCACCCACTGGGATGGGATGGCCCTTTGGCACCCATTGGCATGTCATGGCCATCTGGAACCAACTGGGATGGCACAGCCACGTGGCACCCACTGGGATGGGATGGCCCTTTGGCACCCATTGGCATGTCATGGCCATCTGGAACCAACTGGGATGGCACAGCCACGTGGCACCCACTGGGATGGGATGGCCCTTTGGCACCCATTGGCATGTCATGGCCATCTGGAACCAACTGGGATGGCACAGCCACGTGGCACCCACTGGGATGGGATGGCCCTTTGGCACCCATTGGCATGTCATGGCCATCTGGAACCAACTGGGATGGCACAGCCACGTGGCACCCACTGGGATGGGATGGCCCTTTGGCACCCATTGGCATGTCATGGCCATCTGGAACCAACTGGGATGGCACAGCCACGTGGCACCCACTGGGATGGGATGGCCCTTTGGCACCCATTGGCATGTCATGGCCATCTGGAACCAACTGGGATGGCACAGCCACGTGGCACCCACTGGGATGGGATGGCCCTTTGGCACCCATTGGCATGTCATGGCCATCTGGAACCAACTGGGATGGCACAGCCACGTGGCACCCACTGGGATGGGATGGCCCTTTGGCACCCATTGGCATGTCATGGCCATCTGGAACCAACTGGGATGGCACAGCCACGTGGCACCCACTGGGATGGGATGGCCCTTTGGCACCCATTGGCATGTCATGGCCATCTGGAACCAACTGGGATGGCACAGCCACGTGGCACCCACTGGGATGGGATGGCCCTTTGGCACCCATTGGCATGTCATGGCCATCTGGAACCAACTGGGATGGCACAGCCACGTGGCACCCACTGGGATGGGATGGCCCTTTGGCACCCATTGGCATGTCATGGCCATCTGGAACCAACTGGGATGGCACAGCCACGTGGCACCCACTGGGATGGGATGGCC
Source organism: Anarhynchus alexandrinus (assembly GCA_008711295.1). Classification (NCBI taxonomy): domain Eukaryota; kingdom Metazoa; phylum Chordata; class Aves; order Charadriiformes; family Charadriidae; genus Anarhynchus; species Anarhynchus alexandrinus. The sequence goes on along the minus strand of VUYV01001175.1, from coordinate 2,911 downwards.
CTTTGGCACCCATTGGCATGTCATGGCCATCTGGAACCAACTGGGATGGCACAGCCACGTGGCACCCACTGGGATGGGATGGCCCTTTGGCACCCATTGGCATGTCATGGCCATCTGGAACCAACTGGGATGGCACAGCCACGTGGCACCCACTGGGATGGGATGGCCCTTTGGCACCCATTGGCATGTCATGGCCATCTGGAACCAACTGGGATGGCACAGCCACGTGGCACCCACTGGGATGGGATGGCCCTTTGGCACCCATTGGCATGTCATGGCCATCTGGAACCAACTGGGATGGCACAGCCACGTGGCACCCACTGGGATGGGATGGCCCTTTGGCACCCATTGGCATGTCATGGCCATCTGGAACCAACTGGGATGGCACAGCCACGTGGCACCCACTGGGATGGGATGGCCCTTTGGCACCCATTGGCATGTCATGGCCATCTGGAACCAACTGGGATGGCACAGCCACGTGGCACCCACTGGGATGGGATGGCCCTTTGGCACCCATTGGCATGTCATGGCCATCTGGAACCAACTGGGATGGCACAGCCACGTGGCACCCACTGGGATGGGATGGCCCTTTGGCACCCATTGGCATGTCATGGCCATCTGGAACCAACTGGGATGGCACAGCCACGTGGCACCCACTGGGATGGGATGGCCCTTTGGCACCCATTGGCATGTCATGGCCATCTGGAACCAACTGGGATGGCACAGCCACGTGGCACCCACTGGGATGGGATGGCCCTTTGGCACCCATTGGCATGTCATGGCCATCTGGAACCAACTGGGATGGCACAGCCACGTGGCACCCACTGGGATGGGATGGCCCTTTGGCACCCATTGGCATGTCATGGCCATCTGGAACCAACTGGGATGGCACAGCCACGTGGCACCCACTGGGATGGGATGGCCCTTTGGCACCCATTGGCATGTCATGGCCATCTGGAACCAACTGGGATGGCACAGCCACGTGGCACCCACTGGGATGGGATGGCCCTTTGGCACCCATTGGCATGTCATGGCCATCTGGAACCAACTGGGATGGCACAGCCACGTGGCACCCACTGGGATGGGATGGCCCTTTGGCACCCATTGGCATGTCATGGCCATCTGGAACCAACTGGGATGGCACAGCCACGTGGCACCCACTGGGATGGGATGGCCCTTTGGCACCCATTGGCATGTCATGGCCATCTGGAACCAACTGGGATGGCACAGCCACGTGGCACCCACTGGGATGGGATGGCCCTTTGGCACCCATTGGCATGTCATGGCCATCTGGAACCAACTGGGATGGCACAGCCACGTGGCACCCACTGGGATGGGATGGCCCTTTGGCACCCATTGGCATGTCATGGCCATCTGGAACCAACTGGGATGGCACAGCCACGTGGCACCCACTGGGATGGGATGGCCCTTTGGCACCCATTGGCATGTCATGGCCATCTGGAACCAACTGGGATGGCACAGCCACGTGGCACCCACTGGGATGGGATGGCCCTTTGGCACCCATTGGCATGTCATGGCCATCTGGAACCAACTGGGATGGCACAGCCACGTGGCACCCACTGGGATGGGATGGCCCTTTGGCACCCATTGGCATGTCATGGCCATCTGGAACCAACTGGGATGGCACAGCCACGTGGCACCCACTGGGATGGGATGGCCCTTTGGCACCCATTGGCATGTCATGGCCATCTGGAACCAACTGGGATGGCACAGCCACGTGGCACCCACTGGGATGGGATGGCCCTTTGGCACCCATTGGCATGTCATGGCCATCTGGAACCAACTGGGATGGCACAGCCACGTGGCACCCACTGGGATGGGATGGCCCTTTGGCACCCATTGGCATGTCATGGCCATCTGGAACCAACTGGGATGGCACAGCCACGTGGCACCCACTGGGATGGGATGGCCCTTTGGCACCCATTGGCATGTCATGGCCATCTGGAACCAACTGGGATGGCACAGCCACGTGGCACCCACTGGGATGGGATGGCCCTTTGGCACCCATTGGCATGTCATGGCCATCTGGAACCAACTGGGATGGCACAGCCACGTGGCACCCACTGGGATGGGATGGCCCTTTGGCACCCATTGGCATGTCATGGCCATCTGGAACCAACTGGGATGGCACAGCCACGTGGCACCCACTGGGATGGGATGGCCCTTTGGCACCCATTGGCATGTCATGGCCATCTGGAACCAACTGGGATGGCACAGCCACGTGGCACCCACTGGGATGGGATGGCCCTTTGGCACCCATTGGCATGTCATGGCCATCTGGAACCAACTGGGATGGCACAGCCACGTGGCACCCACTGGGATGGGATGGCCCTTTGGCACCCATTGGCATGTCATGGCCATCTGGAACCAACTGGGATGGCACAGCCACGTGGCACCCACTGGGATGGGATGGCCCTTTGGCACCCATTGGCATGTCATGGCCATCTGGAACCAACTGGGATGGCACAGCCACGTGGCACCCACTGGGATGGGATGGCCCTTTGGCACCCATTGGCATGTCATGGCCATCTGGAACCAACTGGGATGGCACAGCCACGTGGCACCCACTGGGATGGGATGGCCCTTTGGCACCCATTGGCATGTCATGGCCATCTGGAACCAACTGGGATGGCACAGCCACGTGGCACCCACTGGGATGGGATGGCCCTTTGGCACCCATTGGCATGTCATGGCCATCTGGAACCAACTGGGATGGCACAGCCACGTGGCACCCACTGGGATGGGATGGCCCTTTGGCACCCATTGGCATGTCATGGCCATCTGGAACCAACTGGGATGGCACAGCCACGTGGCACCCACTGGGATGGGATGTCCATTTGGCACCCACCAGGATGGCACAACCATCTGGATCCAACTGGGATGGGATGGC
>VUYV01001172.1:0-25261 GCA_008711295.1 Anarhynchus alexandrinus | reverse complement strand
CCAAACCAGGCTGGCTACCATCAGACAATTTTAAAATTGTCAGTGTGTACCTCGTGTATTCCAACTAGCCTAGATATTAGGTCCATGAGCATCATCTTCACTTCAAATCGTTCCTTGCAGTTCTCCAGCTGCTTCAGCAGTTTCTCTGCAAAGTCTAGAAGAAGCAATAATAGGTTTGTCATAGAATTAAAAAGCACAATGCAGAACTAAGCTGGGTTTAGGTTAAAAAAAGGCAGTCAGAGTGGTTTGCAGTCTTTTAAGCCCAGTGTCCTTGCACAGGAGAAATTTAAGGTGGCCAGAGCATTTCTCCCAATAGGTTATTTTTCTTCTCACATGCCTATAAGTTCTAAAGCTGTGCACAGGTTCAGCAAAGAGGAAAACTGGCATGATAAGCACAGGATCAGTACTAAAAGCTAGAATTTTTTTTATACATTTTAGGTTCATCTGAAAAACAAAAGTCCCAGAAGCTCACTAGGTCAGACTAAGACCAAGTTGAGTACTATCAGACAAAGAGACTAGTAATAGGAACAGATGTTTGAAGGGGTATAAGCTGAAGAAGCTATAGTAGATGAACTACTCCCCATTCACACAGATTATGACCTTTACGCATACAAGAAAGAGGTTGAGTGCCACATCATGAACTGTAGCAACCTGAGGCGCATGAAGGAATATTGCTCCTTCCTTGTCTATCTACAAGTGTTCCACTACAAAAAACACAAGAGGATCAATCTCACTTTTTTTTTTTAAGGATAAAGGATAAAGCACACTACAAGTGTCACATTTGTATCTCCTTGTCACTTTCATTCTCCTTACAAAAATGTTTAAGCTTTAGTGTCTGGGATTAACACATAACTTGAATAAAGACAAAATACAATGCATGCTTACCTTGGGGATCATGAATCAAGTGAATAGCAGAAAAGTTAAACACCTCTGGCTTGCTCTTTGTCTTCTGTTTCTGCATGGCAAAAAGAGTAAAAGACATTTTTTTCTTTCCATTAAAAAGCTGCAAGTCCTTCAGTTTCAGGCTCATAATAAAAGCTGCTGTTTACCATTCTTCACTCCAAAAAGAAGGACTTTGATTTGAACAGGTAAACTATCACTCTTCAACTGCGTAGAATTTTCTACCACTTGACGTAAGAGGCAACGGGAGCTGCATTAAGAAGTTACTTATCAAGACACCACATGCTTTAACATAGCGGACCACACAAAGGGTACCTAGAGCAGAACAATTCCACAACTCAGACTGTCTGTTTCTAAACAGCTCTCTTCCAGGCAAACATGGCACATGCCTGGCCAAGAGGTGCTAGAACACCTGAGGACCTGTACCTAGAAAATTTGACAAAAGGTAGCTAAGTCAACAGTGGCAACAACAAGATTTCCACACTTGAAGGATTCACCTAAAATGCTGTCAAGTCAGACACCACCCTCCTCACCTTGAGAACCTTCATCGCTTTTTCCAGTTTCTTCTTGCGCTTAGTGTTTTTCTTGTTAGTTGCATACCGTATTATCAGATCTCTGGCTGTGGGAACATCATCCTTGGGAAAGAATGAAAGGAAATCAGGCTTCAAATGGGAATCGGAGAAATAAAAAGGATGAATATTTTTCAGGATCACATACTATGTTTGAAAACTCTCCCTCTTTCTATGTTTCATCATCCGGAGATACTAGCATTTAAAATCCTGATTCCATAAAGCTAGCCACATACAAGAGATCACAAACACTTAACAGCACATCAACACAGTAGTTTCTACAGCTGGGTAATTACAGAGTATTGTTTAGTCACAGACATATAATGATATCCTCTATGAGGAGGTTCTAGACTGAACTCCTGTTAGGTTATCAGCCTTTTCAAGCTCTCTCAATTACATTCGTTTGTACATAAATGGAAAGTAGTGCACAAAAGAGAGAACTGAAGACAAAACAGACAGCTAAAAAAATAAACTAGCTTCCAATACACCAGGTGAAAGCCTCTTCCCACAACTCTACATTACACAACTAGCAATTCACATCTTCACAAACCAGACTGACCAGCCCCTGGCCTAGGTCTTCACAGTGAATTGCTTCCTTCACAAGGACAAAAGGAAAGCAAAGGAGTTCTGAGTACTAGCCTTCAGACAGACAGCAAAGGCATCCTGCCATCAGTTGGGGCCAGCTGTCAAAAAAACTGACATTTTTGTGAAGTGTAGAAACATTTGAAGGAAACAAGATGGAAAACTAAGTAACAGAAGCGGACAGATGGCAGAGCCAGGGCCACTAAGATGGCAGACCTATTAGAATTACAATAACAGAGAAAAGAAGATTTAATCACAACACCCACCTCAGATTCTGAGTCACTGTCTTGTTTCTCATCTTCATCTTTCCCAAGAAAGAACTTCAAACTAGCAACTAATACCTGAAAAGCAACGTAAGTTCATGTAGGACAGGATTATCTGACAGCAGTATTTACAACAGCCCTACGTCCACATCTTAGGTTAGCTTAGGTAACATGTAGTTTCATCAAGTGATTTCTGTTCTCACCTTTGTCACTTTGGAAAAGCAAGCAGTAGTGATGACATTGACCGTTTTGGCATCATTCCTGCAATAAAATAAAGTATCTTTTACTTCAAGTTTGGCCATTTCAAGATTCTCAGAAAATTAAGTCTCATGAAATCAGACTCCTAACAAGCAGGAAGCCTCCTTACAATCAAGTCTCTCAATGCTCCAAGTAGATTAGCAAACAAAGTTAAGATCCTATAATTTTCTTTAATTCTTCTAACATAGCAGTGCCTTCACCTAAACCAACAGACACTTATGTTCCATCTAGTTCACACTGTGACTGAAGGGACAGAAACAATAATCTCCAGTTAAATAAATTAAGACAGATTACCGCTTTTTCCACTGCTAAAAAGAAAACAACCGGCCTGCCACGTAAAAGAAAAATCAGTGCAGAATTCTAACTTTTATTCTTTTATTATAAAATCATCTAGATACTTTTAAAATAAACTATGCTCCAAAAATAAAGGTTCATAAGAAATAAAGCTGCAAGAATTAATTTGATTTTATACCACGTCTCACATACTGACAAACCTACTTAATAAAATTACAAAGATTCACCTTTCAGCAACACGTATTTGTCAGCGTTCCGTTTTCTCTCCCCTGTCACCGCTACGCAAAACCAAATCTTAACAAAGGTGCTGAGACATTTTTATTTGTGCCATGGAACAGATAATATTTTCTTGAATGCTCTACATCAAATGCCTGAAGACACCCTGTCCCCTGGCTGCGGTTTCTCTGCAATACGTGGGAAGAGCAGTATCGCCATTCATACCCCAGCGTAACTTGTGCAGAAATTGCTGGGAACTCCACCTCAGTAAGAAATGCACCACCAGTACTCTGCCACTAATCTATTTTGGAGATACCCAAGCGGCAGACACACTGCTCACTGGCAGGATCACTTCTTGCATTTGTATCTCCATACAGGTCATTTCTGTGCAAGAACCAAGAAGAGCAAAGGAGTTCCAAAGTGGACTGCTTAAAAGCCTTTAATGTGTTTTTACAGTCACGAAGCAAGCAGCAGTGAACAGCCCACTGTCTTCTCATGCAATTTACACCTGCTCCGGCATTTTGTAACACAACAGAAGTACTCGGCAACATATTAGGTACAAGACAGCAATTCACAGTACTCAGTGTGCTTTTACTCCTTGCAATACTTGTCTAGGCAACAACTTTTCAAGCTGCTATCTGCTAAAAAAAGGAGCTATATTATAGATTCACAAAAAAAAAACAAACCAAAACAAAACTCAAAGCTCCTATTAGATCAGTCAACTAGAATGAACTTACAGACATAACACAAGAAAAAACCCAAAATTCCTCTTTCCACTTTACATCACAGGCTGTATGCCAATATCAGCAGCTCTTACATGGAAAAGCTCAAAAAACTGAGCTGCACGCATCTTCCGTTTTGACTGCAATACACACAATTTATATACCATTTTCAAATAAAACATCAGAGATTCAACCTAAATAACTCTGAGACTTCACACAAGACAGTATTTCTTCCCAGTTAAATTACATTCCACAAAACACAGCCCCACTGGAAGACAAAGACGACACATATATTTAAGTGACAGCCTCCCAGCATTACATTTTGCACTGCAAACCACGAGCGATGTCAGGACGGCTGCCCCACGATAAATGGGGAATCAATACAATCCTGCCAGACCTACCAAATATTCCTTCTGTAAAGTTCAATCATCACGTCCAGAGATATCTTGGCAGCAGTGGGATTGCTGTCCCTCAGCATCGTGTACATGAAGTTCTGCAGCGTCTGAGAAAAAAGTTCAGAAACATTTGTTACCGTAAATCTTTCACAATATCAAGAGGTTAAATGGAAGTATAGCCAAAAGCGGAAACACTTACTGTGTTTACTTTATTGTTTTTGTGTTTAGCATTGACATTCTTGATGTCCGACACGATGTGAGTATACAGAGTCTGTAAACAGAGAGAGAATATAGAGTGAACTACATAGTCATGCAGAGAACAATGCAGTTGCATTAGTATTCCCCCAAAGTCTCCGAGTACTAAAATGAGACCAAACTGAATTTTTTCTCTTTTAAGTGACCATTGGAAAAACAAGAATCCTGTCAAGTCTCATGTATACTTTTTTTATTATGTATTTGAAAAGTATACTTAATTTACAGTACAAACAGCGAGGCAGGAAAATGAACAGCATGAAGTACGGCTTAAAACACTCCCACCCTGTTTCATTCAGGCACATTCTGATGGCCAGTTTAGTAATTCTGGTGGCCGAAAGTATTTCCACTTCTATGGCAGAAAACCGCAAATACGCCTTTAACTAGCAGCTGGTTTGCTTTTGGTTTGGTTTTTGCTACAAGAGCTGCATTACTTCTGGCAAGTTGGTCAAAACCCACTGGAAGTTTTTGTAAGCACGGCTTACTTTGCGTAGAAGCTTATCGTGACACCGCAGCAGCTGAAAGAAGAGCTCCAGCAAACTCGTCGGATTTATTAGATTCTTGTTCCTTAACAAGATCAAAGCCTTACAGAACGTCTGTGAGAGAGAAATAGGGAATCAGAACTGAAATTTCGTAACACTCCCCGCTTTCCATCTTTATTAGAAAATTAGAAAGCAAATCATAAGGGCTGATCTCACACGTAAAGGACATAATTTAACCACAGGCCACGATCTGCCCAAAACACCTTCCGGTGTGGGTCTTACCATGCGCAGGTCTGCATCCAGGACCGTGTGGTGGTAGGAGAGCAGCTCCTTCAGCTGCTGGGGAAAGCTGGCCATGTGTTCCGGGTAGCAGTGGGCAACCTGGGCAGAGACAGAGCCAGCTCAGATCTCCAGGAAAAACCCTGGGTCACCGCCTAACCCTGGGAAGGTGTGAGATAGCATAAGCAACCACTAAAATTATAATTACTTGTATGATAACGATTTTAAGTTGTATAAAAACAACTTTACACCTTCCAGTCTCTAAATGGGTTACAGGAAAANAAGTTGTATAAAAACAACTTTACACCTTCCAGACTCTAAATGGGTTACAGGAAAGCTGGGGAGGGACTTTTGATCAGGGACGGGAGCCACAGGACAAGGTGGAATGGTTTTATACTGAAAGAGGGGAGATTTAAATGAGATACGAGGAAGACATTTTTGACTGTGAGGATGGTGAGGCACTGGCCCAGGTTGCCCCGAGAAGCTGTGGCTGCCCCATCCCTGGAGGTGTTCAAGGCCAGGTTGGACGGGGCTTTGAGCAACCTGGGCTGGTGGGAGGTGTCCCTGCCCAGGACAGGGGGGTGGAACTGGATGATCTTTAGGGTCCCTTCCAACCCAAACCATTCCATGATTCTATTACGGATACATAGATGTAATAGGTATGGTGCAATTAAAAAGTCCTTTTAAAAAACTGTCGCAAAAGAAAAACTTGTGTTCCCCCGAATGGACAATACTGCTGCAGAAATCTTGGTCAACGTGGCGTTTTAGGGTGAATCCGTCGGAGTTACAGCAGCACGACTCGGGGACAGGCGACCCGGGCACCGCCACTGCGCTCCGGGCGAAGCCCCCGCGGCTGTCCGGGGGTCGGAGGGGGCGGGCAGCGGGCCTCACCTGCGCCAGGAACATCACCAGTTCCGCCAGCTCCTTACTGGGCTTGTCCGGCTGGAAGGTGAAGATCTCCACATGGGACTGGTAGTGGTGGTACTGCTGGAGAAACTGAACACACACAGGGGCGGCTGCTGAGGGGGGCAAACAGCGCTGCCCCCCCCTCCGCCCCGAGCCCACCGCCACCGCAGCTCCTTCTGCCGCCGCCCGGGGCGGCCCGCTCGGCTCCTTACCTCCTCGGTGTACGAGGTGGGGTCCCGCTTGATGAGGTTCTGCAGCTGGGGCAGGTTACTGGGCAGTTTGTTTCCCTGACGGCCCGACATGGCGGCACCAACCCCGGCGAACCACCGCCTCCGCTTCCCGGCACACGTGAGCTACCAGCTGGGCGCCGCCATCTTGGCCCGCCCCCACCGCCGACGGGCGCCGCCAAGGGACAAACTTCCGCCGAAAGCGCGGCCTCCCCACAGCGCCCCCTGCTGGCGCGGCGGCTCTCACCGCTGTCCCAGGGGGAAGGCGGCTTCTCGCCGGCATCACTGCCTCCGGCCCGGCGGGGGCTTTGGGCACCCCCGGCACGGTTCAGCCCCATACCAATCACTTTTAGTCACTATGGCTTCCTCCTCTGCGGCTTCCTCGCCCATTGCTCCCCCTCACTGCCATGATGTCGCTCTGGCGCAGGGACCCTGCGCTCTCCCCGGCTGGAGCACATCATTTGGTGGGGAAAAGTCAACTTCTAAATACTAAGTGCTGCCAGCAGTGCAGCAATACTGCTGACGAATTGCATCTGGCCCTTAACAGTTATGTTGCTTATGAGAGGTGCCATAAATACATGTTTATGACAGGCTGCTCAGACCGCAGCATGCAAGGCAAAAAACACCATCCGTACTGCAACACTTTAAAAGAGAGCAGCATTTTGACTCACACAGCTGTGCCCGAGGACCATGGTCTGTCCTCTGCTCCCAGTGCTACTCCTGGGGCAATGGGCCTGGGTACATTTGCCCTCGAACTATTATCTCCAGCTGGAGCCCACAGGGCTCCCTCAACTCAGAGTAGATCTTTGGGACATAAAGACAAACTCCTCAAGCAAGCCCAAGACTAATAAGAAGAGAACTTGTTTTTCCTAAGAAAAAAAAAAAGCCTTACCTGTTTATGAAGAAAACCTTCAGTAGGGCTTTTACCTGCTTAGAATTGGTGTTCAAAAGCAGCTTTTCTTTCCTGTTCACTTCATTGTTGCACTAAAATGATCAAACCAAAGAACCTAAGTCCTACGCTAGGCATTGGCAGGTCATATTCAGCATATCAGTGATTTGAGATGAAGCCTTGGGGCTCCAACTGTGTAACAAGTTCCCTGACTAAAGAGTAACTACTTAATGACAAAACATTAAGTCCTGTTGATGCTTTATCAGTTCTATCACAGCTAAATCCCTGGAGTTTTAAACTCCAGCCTTTGGGGATCTTTTTTCTAAACCAAATAACACGTTCAACACTTCTTATGCAATTTATGCAGTTGAAGAGGCAACATCTGTACTTATGCTGTCTCAATATGTTCACAGATAGTGCTGTTGAGAAACAGGTCAATTTTTTTTATAAAAGCTTCAGCTAGACAAAGTTGGAACCTTTCTGGAAGCAGAGGCACTCTCCTCCCTGGGAATACCAATGCGCTAAGAAAAAGAAACCCCAGAAACCTTATATTGTTCCAGAGAACAGAGGTAGTTTGAAAACATACCTTGCTCCATGTTCACTGCTAATAAGGCAGGTGCCCTGCCGTTTCCCCAGATGCTTAGATGCATGCAGGAAATAACATCACAAATTCAATTTTTAAACGTAAGTTATGCTTTAAAACTATAGCTCCTTTGTCAGCCAAGGTAGTTTTAAAACAGAATATCTCACCCTACCATCAGCTCTGCATTCCTGTGTCTTCCTACAGAAACAAACTCTCAGACTGGCCAAGCAATCAAGTTAAATATGGGGGAGGAGGTGCGGCAAGGAACTAATAAGAGCCAGTAAATGGGGTAAGGTGGTAAGCATCTCGTTAACCTGATTTCTTGCCCTGTGAATTGTTACATGAAGCCACAGCTTTACACCCAATAGTGAAGTATTAATTCTCCATTTACATGTCATTTTTTCTCACTTTCCATACTGTTTAGGAAGGGAGCAATCTCCATTGCCTGCTCAGGCAGCAAGCAGAGCTGTGCAGAGAGACTCAGGGAAGAAATTAGCTGGAAGGAAAAATCCCTAGTAAATACCCAAATAATCACTGCTAGAGAAACAGAAGCAAAAAGAAACAGGAGCTGTGTAGTCAGCTCTTCCCCTGTAGGGTTGAGTTCTTGATTTCACGTGGTATGAATATATATAATATAGTGAAGATATATATAATATAGTGAAGATTAGGAACCAAAGCATGTTTAAGTACTAAGGATGTACACACATGGTCCATGCTCACTGCTAACAGCTCCCCTACAGTTTAAAACTCCAAGACAGTGACTCTCATCTGTAGGGACAGTCGTGCCTTTGCACACCAGAGTGTGCTTTGTGTATGGTGAGACAGCAGAGTCACTGCCTCTTCTCTTGAAGCAATAGCCTTACACAACTGGTCTGGGGTTGCTGTGAAGGCAGAAAGCATTGCTGGGTCTCTCAATAGCTGGCTTTTAAGGGCTTTTTAGGGACATACTTATTCCATTTTACTGACACTAAGCTAAGTAAAACTGTAAGTGTCACTTGCATGCCAGGAGTATGAATGAAATGATGCCCAACACTGGTATTACTATTCCAAATCCTGAGAAGTGCCAAGTCACACAGGAGACAGTTTCTTGATCGTGGCAAAACTGAGCAATCACACTCAAAATGGAAATAATGTTATTGATATAGAATACTTTGCACCAAGCTCCAGTTAAACCACTGAAGTACACACCTGGCTTCAAGGCAAGAACAGTTTTAATAGCCACTCTGCCACTGGGGAAACAAACCAGAGGTGCTCTTGCTAAATAAGTGACTGCACTCTTACATGAACCCATTTGATAAAGAAAAAAAAATAGACAGCAGCTGCCCACAGCTGAGTCCTGCACAGGCTCCACAGTGCAATCAGGGATTTGACTGATTTCACAAAAACACAGGGAAATTTGCACGCTGATCCTCCTTTGCATCAGGAGGGGTTAAGATCACAGTCACCCTGGTGCGATAAGGGCATTGACAAACCTGGTTGTACAGACAGCCTGAAACAATGGGTGAGGTGTATCAAGTCTTTCCATTGAGGATGACAGATCCTTGCTTTCCCCATCTGGAGGCCAGACATGCACAGCAGGAGCTGACAGTAGACACTTGTGGTAGTTACAAGGGAAGGGCTTGGCAGAAGTGTGCAGCAACACACAAGTGATCAGGATGTTTCTCCACATGCAGCATATTCCCTGGGAAAAAGATGGCAGGAGTTGGGCCAGCTTTGGTGGGCCAGATGCAAGTTAAGTCAGTTTAAGTAGAACAAGGATGACTACTCTTCTGTGTGAAGAGTGTTCAACCACTGTTAGGGCTCAGGACAGCTGATGAGAGCTACATCCCCCAACTCATTGAATCAAACAGAGCAATAGGAGCAACAGTTAAACAACTCATTTATGTTACCAAGTGCTGCTTATCCCCCCTAGACCTTACCTTTCCTCTTCATCTGCCTAACCCATAACATATGGGCAAAGGCTCTCAGCCACCCTTGCTCTAACAAGAAGCAGCAAATGCCAATATCTCACACCTGCACTCCTCCTCCCTCCCCAGCTCTGCACCATCTAATTAACACCCACAGGTTATTTTCCTCAGGCCCTTCTGATGCAGGGCAAAGGGGGCAGATTCTGGCATGAATTGTGCATCTAAAAGGACAAAGGACAGCATCTAAAGCTCCTTAGAAGCAGTACTGCCTCCTCCTCCTGTTTCCAGGGCAATGATTTCACATACATCTCAAATGATGAGTGTACAGAAATGGTCAGCATTAAGTGTGAAGCCTCAACAAGCACAAAAAGTTCCTAGTTTAGTCTCTTTTATTAGTTTACCTTTAAAACAAGGCAATAGGAAGCATAGCTCTTAAATTTTATAGCTTATTACCTGTTTAGGTAACTGCTTATTTGCACTGTAGAACATAGATATACATTATTATTTTATAGAGTTACTTATGAATTATTACTAAATAATTACTATCCAATAATCACTCATATAGAGACAGATATTGACTAACAAATTAAAATTAAGGATTAAACATAGAATTGTTAGGGATTCAAAATTATTAATATTGCTCCTCACTTAAAGCAAGCCAAGACTTTCCTCACTAAAAGGCTTTTCATTATGATGGTAAGACTATCACAGCCAGCTGTAACCACCTAAGCACATATTTGCTAACAAATTGCCAGTGGCAACCTGAAGCTACTGCTCCAGGTTAGTTCTGGCTTTCCTGAAACCCTTAAAACAGTTGGGTTCCTGTGTAGGAAGCACATCCATGCACAATGCCTGCTGGGACATGCTCCAGCTGTTATGCACCACTGGTGCCACAGGTGCCAGGAGCATCTTCATAATGAAAATTAAGTACAGCCTCAGGATTTGGTCAGAAAGGTGTGCAGAGCTCATGGGGAAACATGCTCACTTGTTGCTGGCAAGGACACTGTAGACCTGTAATGGCAGTCTAACATTTCTTCTGGTCAATCACTAGTGCAAAAATAAACATAACAGATATAGTAATTTCTTTTCAGTCTCCATTTACATGACAGTTCACACATTTTCACTTACATCAAGTACCCTCACTCGCTAGAGCACAGCCAAAGCCTGAAGGGCTGGATGCTGCCACTGGGCACAATTAATAGGAGTTTAACTATCAAGTTCCCAGCTAGCCCACCATGAAGACCTTCCTTTCCATCACTGCCTAGTGCTGCTGCATGCAGGGGTCCCTGTCTGGCAACACCCAGAGACTGAGAACTAAAGAGCTTAATTCCCTAGAGAACAGGAGAAAATAATCTGTTTTCTATCACCTGCTTTTCTTTGCAAACACTTGATGGAGCTCATTTCAAAAGTGACTAAGACTGTACAGTAGTAAAGGTTGTACCCTAATTATGCCAATTAGAGCATAAGCAATGTATCATCCCTTACACGCTCACATAGCTACCAAGAAATTGGGTTTTGCCTTACTTGAAGTTTCATAAGATAAAAGCAAAACCTTTATGTAGACTGTTAACTCACTAAAGCAAAGCCAGGCTCTCTATTGCCTAAAAAGGTATTTTAGTATGTCATATATTAGATTTAAAATTTATTAGCNAATAGGAAGCATAGCTCTTAAATTTTATAGCTTATTACCTGTTTAGGTAACTGCTTATTTGCACTGTAGAACATAGATATACATTATTATTTTATAGAGTTACTTATGAATTATTACTAAATAATTACTATCCAATAATCACTCATATAGAGACAGATATTGACTAACAAATTAAAATTAAGGATTAAACATAGAATTGTTAGGGATTCAAAATTATTAATATTGCTCCTCACTTAAAGCAAGCCAAGACTTTCCTCACTAAAAGGCTTTTCATTATGATGGTAAGACTATCACAGCCAGCTGTAACCACCTAAGCACATATTTGCTAACAAATTGCCAGTGGCAACCTGAAGCTACTGCTCCAGGTTAGTTCTGGCTTTCCTGAAACCCTTAAAACAGTTGGGTTCCTGTGTAGGAAGCACATCCATGCACAATGCCTGCTGGGACATGCTCCAGCTGTTATGCACCACTGGTGCCACAGGTGCCAGGAGCATCTTCATAATGAAAATTAAGTACAGCCTCAGGATTTGGTCAGAAAGGTGTGCAGAGCTCATGGGGAAACATGCTCACTTGTTGCTGGCAAGGACACTGTAGACCTGTAATGGCAGTCTAACATTTCTTCTGGTCAATCACTAGTGCAAAAATAAACATAACAGATATAGTAATTTCTTTTCAGTCTCCATTTACATGACAGTTCACACATTTTCACTTACATCAAGTACCCTCACTCGCTAGAGCACAGCCAAAGCCTGAAGGGCTGGATGCTGCCACTGGGCACAATTAATAGGAGTTTAACTATCAAGTTCCCAGCTAGCCCACCATGAAGACCTTCCTTTCCATCACTGCCTAGTGCTGCTGCATGCAGGGGTCCCTGTCTGGCAACACCCAGAGACTGAGAACTAAAGAGCTTAATTCCCTAGAGAACAGGAGAAAATAATCTGTTTTCTATCACCTGCTTTTCTTTGCAAACACTTGATGGAGCTCATTTCAAAAGTGACTAAGACTGTACAGTAGTAAAGGTTGTACCCTAATTATGCCAATTAGAGCATAAGCAATGTATCATCCCTTACATGCTTACATAGCTACCAAGAAATTGGGTTTTGCCTTACTTGAAGTTTCGTAAGATAAAAGCAAAACCTTTATGTAGGCTGTTAACTCACTAAAGCAAAGCCAGGCTCTCTATTGCCTAAAAAGGTGTTTTAGTATGTCATATATTCGTTTTAAAATTTATTAGCTTCACTAGCATCTTGATATGTTTAGCTTTCGTGCTGAAGCTTGTTTGGTGTATTGAAGACTTCAGCACAGCTCTGAAATCAACAAATTAAATAACTTGCTTGATCCTACAATCATGTGTAAAGTCCTCATCTCAGTACCTTTAGGTCATATCTGATAATTTTACCGGCTTCTACAAGAGCAAAGGAGAACTCAATTACACAGCTGTTCCATAAACTAATAAACAGAAAAACAAATAAAAAAATTATGTACTTGAACATGGGAATAAGTCAATGACTTTCTAAACTATAACAAATTCAGAGAAGTTAAAGAACAACCATATTCTCAGAAGCAACCATGCAAGAAACTATCAGTATTTACATAATAACACATTCACAGGATAAGCCAATAAGTTATTTCCAATATACCTAGAAAAAGAATGTTATCTTTTTTGTTTTTACAAAAGCAATGTCTCCCTATAATGGGCTAAAGAAACCATTAACATTTTAGTGACTTAAATTTAGTATAACTGTAAAGCAGGTAAGTTAAAAATTAACTGTTTACACATCAAGTGCTTTTCATATAGAGACATTTAGGCTTAAACAACTCAAACAATATAAGAAATTGTTAATTATAGTGTCTTTAATGAGAAAGTCTCCATAACTTTTTTATAAGAAATTTTATTTTCTAAACAAATATAAAAATTAAAAAAATATGAAATTTAATTTGCTAATACTACCAATTTATTTNTCGCTAGAGCACAGCCAAAGCCTGAAGGGCTGGATGCTGCCACTGGGCACAATTAATAGGAGTTTAACTATCAAGTTCCCAGCTAGCCCACCATGAAGACCTTCCTTTCCATCACTGCCTAGTACTGCTGCATGCAGGGGTCCCTGTCTGGCAACACCCAGAGACTGAGAATTAAGGAGCTTAATTCTCTAGAGAACAGGGGAAAATAATTTGTTTTCTATCACCTGCTTTTCTTTGCAAACACTTGATGGAGCTCATTTCAAAAGTGACTAAGACTGTACAGTAGTAAAGGTTGTACCCTAATTATGCCAATTAGAGCATAAGCAATGTATCATCCCTTACACGCTCACATAGCTACCAAGAAATTGGGTTTTGCCTTACTTGAAGTTTCATAAGATAAAAGCAAAACCTTTATGTAGACTGTTAACTCACTAAAGCAAAGCCAGGCTCTCTATTGCCTAAAAAGGTATTTTAGTATGTCATATATTAGATTTAAAATTTATTAGCTTCACTAGCATCTTGATATGTTTAGCTTTTGTGCTGAAGCTTGTTTGGTGTATTGAAAACTTCAGCACAGCACTGAAATCAACAAATTAAGTAACTTGATTGATCCTGCAATCATCTGTAAAGTCCTCATCTCAATACCTTTAGGTCATATCTGATAATTTTACAGGCTTCTACAAGAGCAAAGGAGAACTCAACTACACAGCTGTTCCCTAAACTAATAATCAGAATAACAAATAAAAAAATTATGTACTTGAACATGGGAATAAGTCAATGACTTTCTAAACTATAACAAGTTCAGAGAAGTTAAAGAACAATCATACTCTCAGAAGCAACCATGCAAGAAACTATCATTATTTACATAATAACACATTCACAGGGTAAGCAAGCAAGTTATTTCCTATATACCTATAAATAGAATATTATCATTTTTATTCTCACAGAAGCAATGTCTCCCTATAAGGGACTAAAGAAGCCATTAACATTTTAGTGATATAAGTTTAGCATAACTGTAAATCAGGTAGGTTAAAAATTAACTATTTACACATTAGGTCCTTACCATATAAAAATATTTAGGCTTAAACAACTCAAACAAAATAAGAAATTATTAGTTATAGTGTCTTTAATGTGAAAATCTCCATAGCTATTTTTAAAAAAATTTTATTTTCTAAGCAAATATAAGAGTTAAAAAAGTATAAAATTTAATTTGTTAATACTTCTAATTTATTTAATAAAAATAAAAAACAACTAAAACACCTTCTATACACTTACTCTTAGTTTTAGAGACCATAAACGAAACTATATATTAAAAAAACCCCAATTGTTATTGAAACAAAACCACAAGTACATTCTACTATTTTCTCAACTCTCTTAAAAGAAAGCATTTACACAGGCAATTGCCCAGGGTGAGCATTTATATGCTAAGCCCTTTCCCTCCTGCTCACTCATTGGTCGGATTTCCAGGCGCTAATCAAGCCAGGAATGCTTAAATTCCCAGGGGAACAGCCTACTTCTTCTGTTTGTTGGTGTTTGTTTTTTTCNCTCACAGAAGCAATGTCTCCCTATAAGGGACTAAAGAAGCCATTAACATTTTAGTGATATAAGTTTAGCATAACTGTAAATCAGGTAGGTTAAAAATTAACTATTTACACATTAGGTCCTTACCATATAAAAATATTTAGGCTTAAACAACTCAAACAAAATAAGAAATTATTAGTTATAGTGTCTTTAATGTGAAAATCTCCATAGCTATTTTTAAAAAAATTTTATTTTCTAAGCAAATATAAGAGTTAAAAAAGTATAAAATTTAATTTGTTAATACTTCTAATTTATTTAATAAAAATAAAAAACAACTAAAACACCTTCTATACACTTACTCTTAGTTTTAGAGACCATAAACGAAACTATATATTAAAAAAACCCCAATTCTTATTGAAACAAAACCACAAGTACATTCTACTATTTTCTCAACTCTCTTAAAAGAAAGCATTTACACAGGCAATTGCCCAGGGTGAGCATTTATATGCTAAGCCCTTTCCCTCCTGCTCACTCATTGGTCGGATTTCCAGGCGCTAATCAAGCCAGGAATGCTTAAATTCCCAGGGGAACAGCCTACTTCTTCTGTTTGTTGGTGTTTGTTTTTTTCTTCTTGCTGAAAGTAATTGTTTTTTTGTAAGAAAAGAAGTGTAAGTTTTATTTTTTGTGGTTTTTTGGGAGAAAGTACAGAGCTTATTGCACAATTATTGTGAATGCGATTGTTTAATTAACGTAGGCAATTCCATTGGAAAAATGGTAATATTATAAGGTAAATTATATTCTTTGAGTTATTTTATGAGTTCTGTAGCTGTTTATTAAGCTTGAGGGTTTTCTCAGATTATTATGAGTTAAAGAGTTTTTATGGTTGTATATTTAGTGCAAGATAAACTGTTTTGTTTTAAAATTAATTTTTTTCCTTTTATATAAAGCTCCTATACATGAGTGTAGCTGTTCTTGGGATTATAGAGAACAAACTTAAGGTTCTTCTTTTCTGTTTTCTAATTTTTCTAAGTATGGAAAAAAATATCGAAAGTCTTATTGTTAATTCTTTCCTCACAATAATTTTTTGAACGCTTTTCCTTTTTGTGCATAATTCGCACATGGGTTAAGTATGCTCCCCCAAAAAAAAGTCAAAAAAAACCCATTTCACTTTCAAACAGTGTCTTCTGTATTTATGCTAAATCAGGGAATTAAATTCCATTAAAAAGTAAAATGAAGAAGGAAAGATGTTACCTAGGTCACTGTTAAGGCACTATCATGTAGACTACTGCTTTCTCATTTCTTCAATGGATTAAGCAGCATTTGGGGTTGCAGTGTTCATGGATGGAACAAAATTTCATTTGATAACAGGTCGGAAACTTTGAGATGAGCAGTTACTGGTGCTGTTTTGCCTGGATCTAGATTCTTCTGTGTTAGCAGGTTACCCAGGGCAGTCGTTATGTTTGTAATGAATGTTCTGGTACTTTTGCTTGTACCAAGCTGTTAAGCTGTGTGGCTGCTTTTGTGAGGAGCAGAGCCTGCGAGCTCTTAGATGGATTTGGGAAAAGCACTTCTGTAATGCACTGTGATGACTGGAAAAGCAGAAAAATACAGCTTACCTTGCTGCAGTCAGCCCCTATTTTTGTCTATTCTATCAAGAGCTGTAGAGTTTGAGCAGAGTGTTTGGAAGGTCTGGGAGGTTTTACTTAAATTCATATAGTGTGTTTGATGGCTCACTTCTCATTTAAATTCTATGTTAATTTCTGACTTTCAGTTGCTGCAGGGAATTTGTCTTTCTGGGCTTAATTCTTGCATTTTTGTAATTGAGAAGAGGGTCAGTGCTCTTTTCCTTAACAAAAACAAGGTAAGTCTTAAAGGCCAACACAATTACTTATTTCTGGGTTATGTTATAGACCCATTAATTATTTGCCAACTGAGACATAACAACTGTATTTTGTTGTTCAACAAAGTAGGGTGGTGTTACAGTATTAGTCTTGATAAATGCTCAGTCATTTGCAGTGGGAGAACAACCATCCCAGGTGATTCTGCTGATGTAAAGCAATCTATGTGACACTAGAGGCATGACAGCCTCAGCTCTGTGTGCAGTGGTGTTCCTTTGCTTGCAGAACAAATGTATCACTGCGTTGAATCCTATGAAGGGAGTAATTTTTTTGCAAATCAGTTTTAAAGGTCAAAATCAGTCTGTCCTGAATAGTAACCAAATAGCAAAGACCTGTTTGAAATAACAAACTGGTTTTCTAGAAGTTACTTAAATACCCCAAAAGTATTTTTTCAAACAAATGCCTTTTAGTGTCTTATGAGGTTTAGAGTAGAAGTGGAAAACAACTCTAACTCTTCCTTCTCAGATAATACTTCATAACTGATTTTTAAGCCTTTGATTCACAAAAACAAAACAGTTGACAAAAGCTAACCAAGGGCAGTGTAAATAGTGCTGAAGTGACAGGTTTTGAAGCTGTAGTCAAGCAATTGCAAATCTGTTCTGCTTTCAGAGGTTTTCCACACCTGAGGTATCTGTGCGTGTCCCACCTGGCTTTCTGCAGTAGGGCAGGGTGGCCCAGATCTCTCCTGCTGCCTGTTCTGTGCCTGCTGGCCCTGTGAAGTGTCTTTGTGACGGTTAGTTGGCCATGTTTAGGCAAATGGAGTGACACCCCAGTCTGTGAGCCATGGAGTTCTGGTATATTTTAAGGTATGTCTCCTTCTGTATCTTCCAGGGTAACTGTCCTTCTTTGCATGAAATAATCCAGTGTTGACTTAGTAGCCAAGGGAAATATTTCAGTATCTCTAACTACATATATATAGCTATATGTAAGTATATGAAATACTCATTTAACTAGGAGCTGGCATGCTGGGATTTCACTATGGAGAACTGAGAGTCATTGTTTCTCTCCCCAACTCAGTAAATACACATATTAACTCTGTGTGTGTGCATACTGTGCCAAACAATCCCAACTTTATGTAGTCCCTTTCCTGAGGCCAAACAAACTGATCACTTGATTAAGGAAGAAGTGTTAACCATTTACCCTTTCTCACAGACTTGCTGTTTAGACTAGTAAAAGAATATCAACCCAGTGTCTACAGGTACGGGGATACCACCTCTGTAAACTCTTTGATTTGAGCTCCCAGTGTGCTCGTAAATTATCCAGCATATTTAGGCACTGCAATGAGAACTGGATGAGGAATTAGTAGAATGTATTCCACCAGGTGCTAAGGGGAGCTACTCCAGTGTACTCTACTTGTCCCAAGTCTTTCCTTTCAAATCCATCTACCACTCTGTGTCATCATTCAAACCCACAAGAAGTTAAGAGATAACACCAGACCCGACCTGTGGGTTGTGGGTTTTTGGTTTTTTTTTTTGAAAGCAACATTAAAGAATACTTAGTAAAGGTACATTGAACAGTGTATTGTGTTATCTTGCAGCAGCAGCAGCAAAGACTTCGGTTGTTCAGTCGTAAATACGCACAGGTGTTGAAAAGATAAGGATGTGTGTTTTGGCAGAACAAAATTCTGTTTTAATTCCATCATTTTTCTCCAGAGTCCCAGGAGTTCTCTGCATGCTGCTGTGTGTGAAGGAAGCCTTTGCTCCAGGCAGATAATGAGTTGTGAAAGTGGTTTCCACAACAACCAACTGCAAACATGCCTGGTGTTGCATGCCTCTAGGGACTTAAGGCTAGTGCCTTCCTTGTCTGAAGCAACGCTGCTGAAGTGTTGGCTTCTGCAGATTTTCTTGCAGATTTTTCAGATTTTCTAGACATTTTCTTGCAGAATGCCATGGAGGTAACTTTCTGTACATCAGTTAGTGCAGATTAAGATGATATTTTTCCCCTATGGCATCTTCACTGTCAGAGTTGTAAAATATCAGGTATGTACTTATCTGTTTACAGTTGTTAAGAATTCCTTCCTAGAACACATTTTATAGAGTTATTCAGGAATTGCTTAATCCAGAGGCATTTGTTATTGCAAGTACTGATATTGCAATATTTGATATTGCAAGTACACTGATTGTCTCTAAAGCAAACTTATTGAGTTATTCAATTTCGTTATGCTTTACCAATCAAGGACTGCATTGCTAAGGCACTAAAAGTAGCTATTAAAGTTATCTGTTGGTTTCTACTTTATAACTTAAGCCAATACAGTTAAAAATAAACTAATTACGGAAGCATGGTGAGCAGTCTGACCTGGTATTACCATGTACAGCTTAAACCATAAAATCTAGGTAGAAGTGAATTGTGTGGATGTGAGAGCAAGTGAAGAGTAACAGCACATCAGAACATGGGCAGGCCGGGCTGAAGCCTCAGAATACTTTTGGTCTTGGAGTATCAGTTTGGTCTCTGTCTCAAGTCAGGGAGATGCTCCAAGCTCTGGAAGGGATAGTAAGGAGTGGAAGTCTGTTAATTAAAAGGCATTTGTGACTGTAAAATAATGTAAAAGATGAGAAGAGTGGGGATATAACAGTCTTGTAGACAAGGAGCCGTAGAGATCACCTGGGCACCCAAGAACTTGTGCTGTGTATCCAGAACCTTTGTATGCCTCCAGTGATACGGCAAAGACCAAGCCATTGTCAAGGCTGCAGTGGCTGTTAGGACTGAGTGTTAGCTCATGTTTGTATGGAAACAGATAAACCCTTGACTGGATGTCTCACAGGGTCTGGGGCAGTGATGCTTTGACATAAATGCATGCAGAGGAAAAGGCAGAGAGGGCACAATAGGGACCTGGAGCACCTCTGGAGAACTACCCATCTGTGCTGTATAGCTGAAAATCTCTGGATCTGGCTTCGTATCACCAGAGAGGAATCTAAAGTAGCTTGTGCATGGCTTCCTAGCAGCATCTCGGTGCTTACTGTAAATAGACAGACTTCCCAGCTGCTGAATGATTTGGCAGAAAAAAGAAAGGCCCTGCTAGCATCCAAAGAGTAAGTGAAACAGAGCAAACTAGGGTGAGATTATATTTAGCATGAAATACTAAAACTAAAGTAGGGTCAATACACGCATTTCTCCATCAATACCTGCTATATGCAAAACTCAGGATGGCGGGGGTTTAGTGATGCCTGTCTTGGGTTTTGCCGTTAGCTTTGTAGCAGAGTCTTTACCTTCCCATAGCATAGACAATGTTGTTCTGGTGAAGACAGTAAGGATTAAGTCACTACTTTATTGTCCAGCATTTAATGCCTACAGATCAAAGAGGATTTNTGTATCACCAGAGAGGAATCTAAAGTAGCTTGTGCATGGCTTCCTAGCAGCATCTCGGTGCTTACTTTAAATAGACAGACTTCACAGCTGCTGAATGATTTGGCAGAAAAAAGAAAGGCCCTGCTAGCATCCAAAGAGTAAGTGAAACAGAGCAAACTAGGGTGAGATTATATTTAGCATGAAATAGTAAAACTAAAGTAGGGTCAATACACGCATTTCTCCATCAATACCTGCTATATGCAAAACTCAGGATGGCGGGGGTTTAGTGATGCCTGTCTTGGGTTTTGCCGTTAGCTTTGTAGCAGAGTCTTTACCTTCCCATAGCATAGACAATGTTGTTCTGGTGAAGACAGTAAGGATTAAGTCACTACTTTATTGTCCAGCATTTAATGCCTACAGATCAAAGAGGATTTAAATGATTTTCATAACTGTGAATCACTGTGTTACTGTGCTTGTGGAGTTCCTCAGATAGTGTTTGGAGATACAAATCGCTGCCACCTGGGAGTTAATTCACCCTCTGACCTTTTCAGCAAACAGTCGGGGTCTCCTGCTCCAGGCTGCCATGGCCACCCTCCTGCCAGTGTTCCCTCAGACAGCCTGAACCACCTTGGAAACTGCAGGTTGGACGTTGTATCTGCAAGCTCTGGAAAATGAAGGTTGGTTCAGCTACTAACTCTTAAGTCATTCTCTGAAACTGCCAAAGATATTTTGCATAAAACATTAAACTAATTAGGTCAGCCACAAATGAAATGTGGAGTGGCTGAAAGCTGGAAAACTTGAGGTCAACTGAAATGAGGCATTTGTGAGGAATATTGGTGTTCTTGAATGTACAGTTGTAAAATATTTTAATGTCATTGAAGCAATATACATATGTCTAAAAGAAATATGTCTTCAAACAGAACCTCTATAACATTATCAATTTTTTATTTCAAAACCAAATTTTTGAAGTGCCAGGATATTCTGTGAGCTGGAAATATGGTGGGTTTTGGTGGGGATCCTTCGTGCAGATTAAGTCAAGAGTTTTATAAGCTTTTGTCAAAAGCTGAGTAGCAGCAAACTGCTGGTCAGTGTGGGTAAACATGCTTGGAGCTGAATATCCACTTGTACTCTAAATGTACCCCAGTCTTTTTCATTAGAATACAACCTTTAAACTCTGCTTAATGTAATTTGCTTACAGAAGGGAGAAAATGTCGTGTAAGAACTTCCCAGAAACCAGACTGAGGTTCTCGGACTCCCTTAATGGTCAGCGCTGGATATTCCTGAAAAAAGGTTTAGATGACTTCAGAGATGGCTTTCCTCCTTCATCTGATAACGTGATTGTGTATGGTAGAAAGCGGCCTGTCTCCATTACCCTTCAAAACAGCACACCGAAATCTTCTTCCACAGCTCCGTGGAAGAAGTGTGCCAAAGCGCAGGTCTGTCTTTCCAAGCTCAGCCCGCTGCAGCAAGCCAGGAGGGATTATGTTGCTCGGATAGAGTGCTGCCTGAACCAGTGTCCCTCAGCGTTCTACCCACGCTTGGAAAAAAGTATCTCCTCAAAGGTAATGATTTTGTAATGCTGATTAAATGCTGTTTTGTCAGAGTAGGAACAGGAAACTAATCCAGTGTTCAACTACTATTGTAAATTTAAAAAAGCACAGCAACTTCTGTTTCTTTCCAAAGGAAAAACAAGATGAATTATATTAATGTAACTTAGATTTAGATAAGTCCAAATTGTCAGCAAGTAATTTGTGGAACAGCCCTACAAATGGACTGATGGAAAAAACTATTGCCTGCCATGACTGCCAACAGAAAATGCATTATCTGCGAAGCTATCACCAGGCACTGGTACAAATGGGCATTATAGAGCAGGCAGAGAATCTAATCAGAATTGAGAAGTCAGGAGTCTGCCCAAGATAGCAGAGTGTATCTCATTACATTTATTTCTCAGCCTGTTTACAGAAGCATCCCTCTCTTCCCAGTTTCCAGTTCTGCAACTTTCTCCGCTTCATGCAAGCCAAAGCGAACAGGTCCTTGTCTCTTGTGCGGCTGGGAACTCATGGAACGTGCTTGTTTTGATGTTGCAGATGGAGTACAGTGACCAAATACAGTGGGGAAAATAAATCTTTTTGTTCCTAGTGCCTCTCAAAAGGAACAGGGGAGAGCTAGGAGTCTTTTGGAAGGACGGGTTTCATGCTAGAGAAGATGAGGACCCCCGAGTGAACTGCCTTAGTATTGTTTAGCCTTCTCTGAGGGGATACACTCACCTAAGGCTTGAATGCATTAAGATGATTGATGGGTTCACTGGGAGAAGCCTTAGACTTCAGAAAAGGGACTTTGGTCTCTGTTCTGTGAGACCAGACAACAGCAGAGCTCTCCCTGATCCCAGGCTGATATTACTAGGGCAATGGGATCATGAAACAAGGGATTGTACTGAAAGGAAGGAAAGTTAAAAGCAGCTGAAGGAAAATTTCATAGGTGGTACAGCAGATGGCCATAGAAGATGGCAGAGACCAGAATTTCAGCGTGATTCGCAGATCTAGCACGCAGTCTGAGTTGCAATTAATGCTTTAGGGATTTTTGAAGAAGGGCTGTAAATGGACTATGAACTGCCTTAACTGTTAGTAGACTTGCATGTTGGACAGTCCTTCACACAGCCCCCAAGCAGATTTCTTCTAGAGAGGTTATTTTTGAACACAGGCTGTCTTTTTGCTTGGCTTGCAGATCTTGAGGGAGGATGCTGGTGTCCTGGATCCTGGAATGCTTTTGAAGAGCAAGGCTGGCTACAGTGTCTGTGAGCAGGAGAACCAACCCCTTCAGGAGGTGCTGCATCATGTGGAGGACACACAAAGCAGAGTAACAGCTTCCAAGACACAAGTACAGTGAGTACAGGACAACATGACAGCAACACAAATGGCTCTGAATGCCCCCTCTGTGATGAGACGGGTGGAAAAAGGCATTTAAGTACTTAATTAAAACTTAGATCAATCTGTCATGGGAGTAGTTTTCATTAAAAGATGGGTTCCTCTGCCTTCCTCAATTATACTGATTAATTGATACGCTGACACCTGCTCAGACACAGGTCAGGATTAGTTCTGAGTGATATAAAACCAGAAGGAGATGGCCTCGCTGGTGGTTAGTATTACAGGCTGAATTAGCTAAGGCAAAATAAGCGGTGTCACATTGTCCTTCCCTAAGCACTTTTAATACTGACAGAAAGGCATAGTGATAGGCACATACAACTCCGAGCTTCAGCTTTTTAGGGTTTTCTATTTCGAAGGTGGCAGGTTATTTCAAGCCTTGCATCCAAACCTTGGGTCTGTGCCGTTCAATGTAGCGCATGCAGCCCTTTGTTCTCTTTGTGAAGGTGCTCTTCACAACTGATTCAAACAGCTCAAGCTATTCCTTGGAAAAGACATGTCACATCTGGTGGTCAGTTGCAGTATCTGTGATCCAAATGCATATGTGCAAACACAGGATCCAGCTTCAGGCTGTTGTCTAATACTGACTGTGTGGTGATGCTATCACTGCAGCTAATCAAAGGGTGATCCTGATTGTATTGCATTAATACCTGCAGCGGCAAGGAGTCTCAAGACAAAACCCCGTGTACACGGCTTTCCAAGAAGCAGGTAGCAGGAAGAGAAAAGGAGGCGACACTGACTGACTTTGTTCCCCCTGAAGAACAAGCAAAGCGAGCAACCAAGCACTTCTGTGACTGGGTTATGTCTTTGGTAAGTAAACCAAAACTGCCACTGCCTGTTCTCTTTGATTTTAGAAACCTAACTACTTCATTTAGGGTAAAGTATTTGGACTTACAAAGTAAAAATGTGGCTCTGGGTGTGTGAATCTGAGAGTCAAAGTCAAAAAAACAAGATGTCTTGTTTGGCTCAGCTCTGATGTCCTGTTGTGACTAATAGGGCTCAGCCCACTAAAATGTAAAGCAACTAATAAGTATCATTATACAAAACTACTGCTAAGTAAATTTGCTTCAGAAAGCTTTTTTTTTCCAGGGAAGTCATCCATGTCCAAATGACTATTTAACTGCCTCACCTTGGAGCAGTCCTCTTCTATCTGAAATTAATACACCAATTCATGTGTTGGTTCCAAACGGTCTTTGCGCTTGCCTCATCACTGTGATGATGCTAATGCAAATGTACTCGTAGATCAGCTGAAAGAGTGATGCTGAGTTTAGTACTACTATAGATTTGATGGCGGGGAGGGAAATGCATGCAAGAAAATACTAGTAATGAGATGTTGCTTTCTTCCTCATTCTGAGACTGTCCTGGGGTTGTTCCAGGGAGGAGGGAACTGCAATATTGATGAAGATACCCTCATGAGCTTGCTCAACACCGGCTGTGAAAGGGAGCCCACTGTCCCTTCATCTTTCCATGCTGAGAAATTCAACAATGTGGAAGCAGAACAGTCAAAGAGCCAGGAGATTTCACCTCCCCAGTTAGCTGTCAGGAGTTCTCATCACCTAAGGAGCCTGCCTTGCCAGGTTAAGGTAAAAGAGCCCACATTTATATTTGCGAAAGTCTACTTGTTTTGGATGGTTTGTGGGGCAGGGTGCTCATCGCAGATGAGAAATGAGCCTCTTATCTAGGGAGCACTTGATATTTCCTTACAATTTTATCTTAAGGATCCAGAGTACGGTTGAAAAACGGAATGTTCAGTAATGGTTACTTTTCACATGCAGCAGAGCAGTAAAATAGAATAATTACACTCAACTGTACAGTCTTTTCGCTGGTCAAACTATAGAGGATTCTCAGCCATTTTGCTGATTCCCAAAGCCAGTGAAATCCACAGAAAAACATGGTTGAATACTGTGTGAGCTTTGGATTAGGTGAAAGACATCATGTCTGACCAATCTCAACATGTGGTTTGTTAGATGCTACATTTGGAGCTTCAAGAAGTCCTCAGTCCCAAGTGTGTCTGTGGCACTGATGTAGGAGAGCGGGGGACTGGTGGAGGTGTCAACAACTAGAAGAACCTGAAGCATAGAGCAATGACCTTCCAGTTTGCACCTTTCCCATTACCTGGTTTTCTTGCTGTATTTTCTTTTAATCAGTGAATACCTAATCAGTGGCCATATGTGGTTGAGGTCAAAACTGGAGGAGGATTTTAGGGAAAATATTTGCTGGAGGATATTGGGTAAGAGGTTGAAGCTGGGCCAGTTCTGGCTTGACTGAATATTTGCATTTCTCAATCCTGTAAGTAGTT
>VUYV01001167.1:0-28953 GCA_008711295.1 Anarhynchus alexandrinus | reverse complement strand
AAAAAAAAAAAAAAAAAAAAAAAAGTAGCCTAATTTTGCCAGAGATTGGACATCTGGATTCCAGTCTGCACCACTGGAGTCAGCAGGCTGCACAGCTCACATCATGGGAGGCGGCTCTCTGCTGCTGTTACACATGATCAGCTCACAGTGGTCCCACTAAGCACATGGGGGCTGTGAATAGGCATCCTGTAGTGTGCTGTGCAATGCTCCCGAAAGGTGAGCAGTGTGGGCAGTCATGGGGGATGCTTAGAAAACATCCTAAGCCAGGATGGCAGGAGATGGTGGTATGGCTCTGAATTGTTCCGCTGTTGGCTTCTCCAGTGCTTAAGTGTGTCCATTGATTTGCGGCATGTTTTTCTGCTCTGGGCATTGGCTTGAAGAACTGAAATTCACTTTTCATCAATTACTGTGCCCAGGACCTGACCATTAACCATCAGAAGGGGATAGCAGCTTGGCTTCTGAGAAACTCAATGGCTTTGGCTTATAAGTGGCCCTTCAAATCACTTCAAAACATCTTATGGGATTTTACAACCATAGCATTTTGCTTTCATTTTTTGATTCAAAGAAACCTTCAGACTTAAAGATTAAAAACCTGCTCACCAGTCTATTCGTGTATCAGCTCGTCATGTTCCCTCAAAATTACTTGCTCGGTCGCATCCATGTTCTATGATTCTATGTTAATTTTGAGCTGCTGTGCTAGCTGGTCAGAAAATCTTGTCAAGGGTTTCAACAGGGTACAAGAGTGAAAGCCAGGAGTCTTTTCAGACTTGGAAGTTTCACAGGTTTTTTGAGAGTAGTGCAGAATTTGAGCTGTAACTTGAAAGGCTGGTGTGTGTTTGTGTAAAATAAGCAGGGCAATCACAGATCTGTTATGTAACCTGATTCTTTGCATTTTCATGTTCCTTAAATATGTTTACACTCAAGCAAAATAGTAGTTTTTTCATGAACACACAACTCAGAGTTACTTCTTGGCTTTTCGATCATCAATGCTCTCTTTATTATTTTCCGCAGATACAACTCTGCATATGAGATTTCCATAGACAAATAATACACCCTCTTTTCTGGGACTTTGGAAAGCAACAAGGAAAGCCAAACCAATCCCATCCCCCTGTTGAGGTATGCTTTGAAGCACGATTGCTTTGTGGTTTCTTTAGGGCACAGCTTCAAGTTTGGAAGCAAATGCAAAGAGAGCAGATTCTGGCCAGTGATTTCACCTGCCAGCAGGGTGCATTTCTTAGGTTTTACTGCTTGAGTGCCCAGAACTCTCCCTACAAGACACTAATGAAGCAATTAATGGAAAGGGCTTGTAGATATCCCTGCAGAGAATAGTTGATCTCCTTTTCTTGTAAAATTCGGCATCCAGATTTACCTTATGCAGCTGGCCTTCTAAGGTGGCCCCTTATAAGACCCAAAGTGCATGGGGAGTTATCCTTCTCTGCCTGTTGTTGTAAAATGCATCAAAAGTGTGACCCGTCTAAGAATATTACTAATTACCACTAGCTTAGTACTGGCAATGCTGCGAATGGTGCTTGCCAGGAGTATGGCAGCAGTATCTGGTAGAGCAGCAGTTCCCTTTTAATGAGGGGAGCTTGCTAGTTTGGTTGCTTTAAGCAGCTTTCTTTGAAGTACTGTCTCCAAAATTCAGGAAGAGGAGAAAACTGCCTCCTGTAGCTGTGCTCAGAGATCCTCCTTACTCTTGCATTGGGGCACATGGGCTTTCAGGAGCCCTTGAGAAAGATTCACTCTGGCAAGCAATGAGAAGAACCATCCAGGACCATGGACTTTAACAAGTCTTCTCTGTGTTTGGAAGTTGATTTGGGGTACTCCCGTATGTTTGTGTGAAACAGTGGTGTGGTAGTTTGTCTCTTTGACTGTTTCAAGGCAGGGCAAGCTACAGCTTTGCTACCCAAACAGTGAAGGTAGCTTATGAACAAATAAGAGTCCAAAAGGCCTCTTGTTCTTCCCAAGTATCAAGGGAATATTGCATTCTGTCTGCTTAAAGCTGTCTGGCAGGGCAGGCGTTGCTGGTTAAGGAGAGCTGATGTTTCATTCTGCCCAAAGTCCCAGTGCTGCGTAGCAGGCAGATCTGTGGCAGGCCTGTTCCTCGCCATCCAAGCCTCTGTGCTTCAGACTGGGAGTTGAAACATAGCACATAGGGTAAACCAGCATCAACAACTCTGGGCAACTGAGCCTGTTAACCTTGAAGTTTACCTGCCCCTGTCTGCACCTCTGAATGGGGAACTGTCCCAAGTCTGTCGGCAGCTCTGGCTTGGGTAGGAAAGCAGAGGTCACAAGCAACATCATCCCATGAAGCATCAGAGCATCGGCAGTCCCTGTCACAGGGTTTATTTAAGTAACTCGAGTTTTTACAAAGCTGCTGCTGGCAAGGAAAGGAAGTCATCAGCACATCACAGATGAGACCAGAGCCTGAGGCTGCTGACGTGCAATGTCAGCTGGGTGTCAGAGTTGGGGACTGGGGCAGGAATGCACCGTATCTGCGTGCGGCTTTGCCAGAGCCCAAAAATTGTGTCAGCAGTGCTGGAGTCTTCTATGACACCTTGGTGCACGCCTGAGAGAGAAGTGCACCCTGGTGAGAGGATGATTAGGAAGGGGTGACCTGGTGCAGACGTGATAGTGTTGCCTCCTTTGTAATCTGCACTGTGCTGATGCAAGCTTAAGTTCAAAACTTGTCACCTAGGATTTTGCTTGTGTGTGTCCTTTGTAACCTAGGCTGCAAAGGGTCCAGGAATAGAAAATGGTGGGTTTCCTGCGCAAGATAAAGGTGTCATTTACTTTCTCATCTCTTACTGTATTGCCTCTTTGCTATCCTGTCCCCATTCCAGGCCAAATCACACATTTAAGAACTCTTTGGTCATGGTATTGATAACGAGAAATTGAGAAATTATTTTAAAATCCTGATGCTTTTAAAAGGGAGGGTTATCTGAGGCATGGGTTAAGGTGCTTGAAAATGTGGCGGTTATAATTGTGCAATGGGAAGCAAAGGAAGTTCTCTCCCAGATGAATTACAGTATGAGAAAGAACATCCTACCTGCCAAAGTCCTCCCCAGGGCTCTGGTGGGGTCTGGTAAATCTCCCTTCTTCCTGTCCGAATTTGCAGCGTGACTCCTGTGTGTTATTTCACAGGCCTCTGCCTGAAGCTGGCTATGTGCCTGTGCTTTCCCTGCAAGCTGTGGTCCTTGGGTTTGCACGTCCTGGGTGAAACCAAGGCTGAGACTGGCACAGTGGTGCTTTCTTGAACGGTTTCCAAGGCCTGGGAGCTGTTGTGCTTTGGTGCAGCCTCTGTACCTGGGGCTGTAGTGATGGTGGAAGACATGCACGAGAAGAAAAAACAAAGGATGGGAAGCGAGAAAGGTTAATGTGCTGGTGGCAGGCACAGGGAGGGGGAGTGGAGGGAAAGGGTTTGCAGATGCAGCTCTTCTGTGCTCTTTATCTAGCAGCCTGGCAGCAGCCTTAGTGCTGAGACATGGCTCTTTGGGAACGGGCCCAAAGCTTTAATGAAGGTAGTCAGGGAGGTGCAGAGTGTTCCTGGCTCTCGAGGGCCCTTTGTCTCTCAAGGCTATCGGCTTTCTCTGAGGAGACACATCATCACCCACCCCTGTGCTGGATAAGAGCTTTTGAAGTCTTCTGTTTGATATGCGTCACTGCCACCGTCACAAAACACTAGACCTTCCCTGTTTTTTTTCCGTTCCCTGCTGCAATTTCACCCACCTGGTATCACAACCAGAGATGAAACAAAGCTGAACCATGTGTCTTGAAATAACTGGAGTGTGGGGAGTTCGGTTTCCTAGAGAGAGCAATTAGCACCTTCAGAAGGTCTGAGCAGGAGTGACGATTAGTGTCTCTTTCCCATGCATAAGCTGAGTTTTATTTTATTTAACCAACTCCGTGATGGTGTCAACTCTTCTGCTGTGATCTGGCTGCTGGGCTGTGCTTTCTGTGGCTGCTGCGGCCTGGGCTTCTCGCCTGCCCTGGGGGTCTCTCCCCTGGCAGCCATGGGCAGATACGCCAGATTTGCCCTCTGAGCTCAAGCATTTCTCCGAGGTCGGGGCATGCTGCCTGTGTGCATCTCTGGAGGCCACACAGCCCCCACGATGACAACAGTGCTGACTGTAGTAAGGTATTTGTTGTTTAAGTTCAGGCTTTTGTCACTAATGCCTGGTAAAGGCATACAAACAGAAACCCAATTTGAGCTTTCAGGGGCAGTGTTCGATGTTTGGGGAGGGGGATTACTGGTTTCTTTAACAGCCACAGAAGGCTGCTTAGAACTTGTGCACGGAGGTGATGAGCATGTAGTTAATAGTTTATCTTTTGTCTAAAAGGCACATGGCTTCTACTAATGGAGAAGTAAGAGCTGTTAGTGGCTTAGTAGGTGAATGTGCTAGGTGGGATGACCTAGCGTGGTGACTGGTGAGTCAGGATGTATGAGCAGCTGGTGCCCTGGTGGAACCAGGGTGCTTGCGGAGTTAATGTTTGACAGTGCTGTGTGTCAGGTGACCTCTTGCAGTTTAGAAGTCAAGTCATGCATGGAGTTAACCAAAGGAAGAAGTCATATGAAGGGGTGGGGTGAGGTACCTAGCTAACAGGCAAAGCAAACAAATGATGAATGAGTTAAAATAACACTTCAGGGTATAACCAGAAGGGAAACTCTTCTGAGAAGCTATCTCCATCTCTGATTATCTTGCTATTTCTAAGTGAGGGAATTGTGAGCACAATGAACTGTGCGAGATCAATAATAAAACATGTTCACCTTGGATCTTGCTATTTCTGCTGTGCAAGCAAACAGTATTTCACATGACTGCTGAGAAGGAAAAGCTAATTAAAGAACTGTTATTTAATTGGCCCAGGTTCATCTTTATCTAATAGTCAACAGCAGACAAGCGAGTCTGGAAAGAAAAGCTCTGGAGGGATGAAATGTCTTGACCAAGATTAAAATAAACCCAGGCTTGCAATCAGCCCTCGTAATTCCCAGCAGAAGGAGCCTGCCCAGCTGACCAAAAAAATCTCTTGCTTGTGTTGCTGGCAGAGATCCTCAGCTCAGAGCACAATACAAATGCCTAGTTTTAAAGAAATTACTTCTGTAAAACTTGTCTTGCTGCTTACATACCTACATGAGCAGTGGTGGCTTGGAGGGGAGTGAAGCAAACCAAACTGAGGGATGATGCAAGTGGTGCATAGGCAGAGTCTGGACAGCCAAATTCCAGTGAGAGGGTTGCATTGAGCTACTGGGATGTGCCCAGCAGCGTTTTCATTCATTGTGAGGCAGAGGGGGTGAACCTGTACTTTGAGAGAGTTCAGCTGCTGTAATCGCAGTGCATTCAAAGGGGTTGAGGGCAAACTTCTGTATTTGTTGGTACCTCTGCTCAACACACCACATTTCTGCAGGTTTCTCCTCTAGCTTTCCTCTTTTGGGAAGCTCGGCCTCTGAAAGATAGAATCCCTGCACACCATGGTTTTAGGATCAGGCCTTATAGATGCGTAAAGTGCAACGGGGATGTCATTCCTGAGCAGCATTTGAACTCTGTAGGATAGAGGCAAGGTAAAACCATATGATTAGTACTTTTATGGCAACTGTGTATGTGTGTGTGAGTGAAGTGGGGGACCTAACTCATCCCTGTTAACGCTTTTTAAGGGATGGTACTGGCACGATAAGCTGGTTGACACCAGCAATGCCACTGGCAATTCTCCCTGCCCCTTGGAACCTGCCTCCTACTCAAAACTAGGGAAGCTCAAGACACACAGCTTGGTGAGAAACCAGGCTTCAACTGCTGAAGAGGAACACAGTTCAGTGTCATGTCCCAGGGTCTTCTGGTTTGCTTAGAAAGAAGAGTGATGTCTCTGGGGACGCCAGCATGTTGAACAGCCTGGGGCTGACTCTTGACTTTTGTTCTCCCTAGTGGCTTCGCAGATGATATCCATGACTCCTGCACTCTGGCATAATGTAAATCATACCAGCCAGGCTCTGATCTGTACTGTCTGGAGCATAGCTAAAGGTGCCCATGTAGCTGTCTAGGCAGCTAGAGCAGTGTGTGTTAGTGAAGGTGTTCTTCCGGCTGAGGTGAGATTGGCTCCGTGTCCTACGAGGACATCTGTGATTGACTGATACCTGACATAGTCCCCGGGGACAGCCACTCGTCACCCAAAACCCCCTCTTGCACGTGGTTGTGGGGCTGTGGTACCTCCAGAGCACACATTGCTTTCCTGTGGAGGAAGCTTCTGGGTCAGTAGATCTTGCCATGGCTGTTTCTGGGGGTGTGTTTAGCACATGCTTCCTGGGCTGACAGCGTAGCTCCTCTCACAAACTTTTGCCTGGGATTTAAGAGACAAAAATACAGTGTTTGTTACAAATGGTTGCCCCTGTCCTGTTCTGTCCATATCATTTCCCAGTCTGACATGGTCAAATTATTGAATCAGTGCTTTCAGAGACTGGATTCATTTTATTTGTGACCGGGCAGTCTCGGAGATGCAAGCTGCCAAGTACCTGTCAATAATCAACCAGAGGATATCTTATCTTTTTTTTTTTTTTTTTCCCTTGGCTAAACACATTGTAAGGGCTAACACACCATGAATAATAGATAGTCATAAAAAAACACATCCCCTGTAAATCTGTCACAGCTGTTACTAGGCTAAATTTATGACAGCAATATATAATCAACTGTTTTCAAGAAGAGGGTTAAAAAAACCACTGTGCTAAAAATTGTGGGTGTAGCAAAAGATCTCTGCTTTCTGGCCTATGAGAGTCCATCTGGAAAGGCAAAAATGCGGGAGGTGATACGGACAGAGACTCAGGGGTTTTGGTTTTGTTTTAATCCACAGCCATGCTGTTGTGCTAGCTGTCTAACCTGACATAACCAACGGGAAATGGATTTGTAATCTCTGTGTTTTGTGCAGTGTCTGTCTGGTAAAAGCAATTCTTGAGAAAGCTGATTCTGCTCTCACCTAACCTCCATCTGTTGCTCTTCAGGGTTGTTTTTTCCTTTTGTTATGAGATGTAGATAACTCATTTGCTATGGTGGTTGAGATGTTAACTGTTGTACTTCTTTCTGGGTATCTACCCCTGCATTAAGGGAACCTAAATTTCTGTTAATTTCCACTTGAATTTGGACTTGAGTTCAGCTTTTTGGTCATCTTTGTGGTGTCAGGCCTTTGTGTTGACTGCTGCCTGTTTCAGGAGTCTGGCAAGTCATAGGTCAGAGCTTTTCTACCCTCAGAATATCTTTTGTAAAAATAATAGCTTGAATAAATGAATAGAAACTGTCTTTCATTTGCATTCTGGTTTTTGAGACTTTAGGATCCATTTTATAAGTGATTCTCTGTGTCGCAGTGATGGCTGCTATTTTTACATAAC
Source organism: Anarhynchus alexandrinus (assembly GCA_008711295.1). Taxonomy (NCBI): domain Eukaryota; kingdom Metazoa; phylum Chordata; class Aves; order Charadriiformes; family Charadriidae; genus Anarhynchus; species Anarhynchus alexandrinus. The sequence goes on along the minus strand of VUYV01001167.1, from coordinate 21,587 downwards.
AACATGGCTCCATTAGCTATGGCTCTGAGAAAAAGTTAATACTGCAAGGGTCCTGGTGAAAGACTGAGCATCAGAAATTGTCTCATTCGAAAAAGTTTTCATGGAAAAGGGATTGTGTCACATCATAGTAACATATGTTAGGATTTAGACTGACAAATGTTTCTTCACGTTGCTAACACACTTGGAGCAAGTGTCTGAAAAGTCTCTTCAGAGTCTCAAGCTCAGTGGAATCCAGCATTACGGGAAGTCATTGAGGTGATTTCTGCATCCAGGCAACTCTATTGATACAAATAACATGCAAGTTCAGATAAGTGTAATCAAACCGTACGCCTCGGGTTGTAAGATGATATCTACAAGGGTTGGGAAAGCGTGCTCCCCAGTGCTCGCCACTGGGGTTGGCGGGCAGCCAGGCTTCGTCATTGATTCGCCTGTCAAACTATTAGGGAAGAAAAGTTTCATTCAGCACTAATAACAGTAATGAAATCCATTGCTCAGCTGTTTTCTTTTGCTTTCTTAAAAGCATTGTGTCTTGGAGGTGGCCAAGAGTAGCAGGTTATAGAACACAATCTATTCTTCTGAGCTTTCTACTCTTAGTCCTTCAATGTTTTCAAAGTCTGTTGAGATGAGTTTTGGCATCCCAAAAGTGCAATTTCTATGAGCGCACAAGCCTTTTCAATCTTTGACTGGGGCTCCTGGTTTTATGGGACAGGATTTTTTCCTGCCAGAGTGCTCTGGCCAGTGTGGTATTTGACTCACAATGAAGATATATTAACACCATGCCCTGGAGAAATGACTGCTGAAACAAACCGTCAGGCCAGTGTAAGACTTCCTGTCGTCTGAGGGGATCTGGGCAAAATCTACAGCCACCAAACAGCAGATTTATATGCAGTGCTGTTGCATCTGCAGTAAATCTAATGTCAGCTGTAACATGCCAAAGGCAAAGCTTTTCAGGCATGTTGCAAGGATGGCTTTCAGTGTGGTAGGGAAGCCTTCTCTGATCCCAGGCAAACATTAGGAACTGTAGAAACACTTGGAAATTAAAAAGAATTTGGTGAGGGCAAGTAGCACCAAAATATTTTATTGGGCTGGGATGCAGGAGGGAGATGTGTTTGTTACCAGATTTATTGCTGGTTTGCTCGGTGCNCCCCCCCCCCCCCCCCCCCCCAAGATGTGTTGTGTAGTATGCATGCTTTCTGAATACTGTGCTTAGGTTTTTCAACAGAGGTAAAGGATTGATACTGCTTCGGTTTCAGAATGTAGGTAAAAATTGACCATTCTTCCCTTTTCCATCTCTAACAGCTTGCTTTCAACATAGTTAGCTGGAATATGTTGCAGTGCTGTAGGCCTCTGCACCTTGGCCTTCCAGGTGTATTTTACTTGTTAACTTGAATATGCAGATCCCACTGCCCTCCAGCACCGGCTGTTGGAAGCAGTTTTATTTCAAGGGAAGGGAGAGACCTGCATCTCCCCTCATGCAGGAAAGCTACAAGTGCCGTGAGATTTGAGCCTCTTGACTTCATGACTTTTTTATTGCTGGCTTCATGATTCACTGGTTCTGATCAAACCAATTCCCAGCAATAAACAGCAGGAAGGAAAAAAAAAAGTGTTATGTTGATAATACGATAAGTGAAGGGAGCAATGACCCTCAGCTGAGAGGTAGCTGAGCCAATCCTATTGCAAAAGAGATGGCTCATCCTGTTACGTAGCATCACACCGCCAGGAACTCAGGGTGAGACGAGAGATGAGAGAAAGCGTAGAAGGAAGATAAAAGGATGAGCAACCATAGGCCCCGATTCAGGCAAGCATGTGTACCACTCCCTGCCACTCCACCACAGGCCACCTGACACAGGCACGTCTGAAAGCAGGAGGATGGATGTGTCCCACACCCAACCTAGTACATGTGGGCAGTGGATCTGAGCATGTGTGCCTGTCACAGCCATGGCTTTAGCCTGAGTGCTTTGGTTTTCATCAGTGGCCTGGGCTACCAAACACATCCACTGGCTCCCCGATAAGAAAGGGCAGTAGATTAGCACTGAGGCTAGGTGTGATGACAGGGCTATTTCTGTGCATCTTCAGCTCTCCCTCAGGAGAGAAGACTTTGGTCTCTACTCAAGTACAAGACATTTTGGATTGTAGCCTGTGAGGTGCCTGCCAGTTTCTCAGTGCCTCTACCTTGCAACTTTCAGGCCAAGGCAGCTGTGCAGCAGCAGTGCAGCTGTCACATGCTCAGTTGCCTAATGAGCCTAAGCCTTCAGAAAGCAGCCAGTGAAAGTAAATGTGAAACTGAACTTTGACTTCATGGGTTCAGCAGAATAGGGCTGAGCTGTAGATGTGAAAGAGCAGCAAAACAAGTTTGGTAAAGCAGTACAGCTGCCTGGATTTGGGCTGTTGTGTGGATGTTCGTGTTGTGGTTAGAGGCTCTATCTCCAATGGGGTTGTTCTTGCCCTCTGCTCTTCTTTATGCTGCCTGTTTCTTGTCCCTGCTTGAAGGTGTCGTCAGCTGAAAAGATGAAATGGCCAGCCTGGATGGTGCCTTCACCTCCAAGTGTCTCACGTGAGCTGGTTTTCCCAGGTAAAGCCTTTGCCAACAGTTCACAGGTCCAGGGCAGCTCTTGGAGCTGGGTCCTGCTCCCTTTTACACTCAGGGTTCCACGTAGTCACTTGCTTTTCTCATCCCTCTGCATGACGTGCTATCACTAGACACCTTATCGACATTAGCACTGCTTTGAAGAGAGCTAATTTATGTGATAAGGACTTATTGCTCATTTCTCAATCTGTACCAGCATTTCTTGCTCAAAAATAAGATTAGAGTGATCAAAAACCTGCAGGACAGTCACCTTAGATAGTGTTGTACTCCTGAAAATGGTGTACGTGACATAAATCTTTATCAGGATGTCATTTAACGGGGAAAGAAGCTAGTGTATATCTACAAGTATATACTGAGTAGTTAACATTTTTATTATGTGGAGTTTATTATTTTAATGAATCACCATGATTATGCAGCTGCACTGTTCAGCAATAAAGAGACGGACGTTGCCTGGCTAAGTCCATCAGCCCTGGGTGAAGTCTCAGTGGTGGTTGAAGCCAAGCTGCTAAAGCAGTGCTACCGTTGCTATCTACTCCATAAGGGACTGAGCTCGATGGGGAAAAGCTGGCAGGTTGTCCTCACAATAGTGAGTCTCAGAACTTAATTGTAGCTGGTTTATTTTTATGAACAAGCCAAATCTCTCTAGTTCCCATTTAAAAACAAGTGGTTTAATTAGGCAGTCTATTTATGGTGAGATGTGTATCTAAAGTGAAGGGCATTTCTTCATCATCTTCCACTTTCCTAATGAAAAGCACAGCTACAATAAATTGCCTGCCTTGGGAGAAATGTTGTATCTCCATAGATTTTTTTGTTTGATATGGAGAATGCCCTTAAACCTGACTTAACTTGACCTTGTGTTGTTAATTTTTCCCACCTGCAAAATGTCTTGGATAAGGCTGAGACAAACAAAAAGGGGGGTGGGGGGGAAGCATAAAGTTAATTTCTCAGTTGCTGTGCACTGGCATAAACATTAAAAAGACAATACATTTAATGTCTGTTTGGTTCATAGTAGCAAGCAATTGATTTGGGGGGCATATTAACCTGGCACAGATACTTTTGTCAGCTGCTGTACTCTTTGCTGTGGATTTGGGGTTTTCAGCAGGGGAGCAGATGACCTGGCAAGGGAGTCACTGGAGTTTCTCAAGGAACAGATCCAGGTGGTCATCTGTCTGGAAAGATGCAGCTGTAAATGATCTAGCCTGGAGCAAGGAATTGGATGAGACTGAGTTTGAGAGCCATTCCTGTGCTTTTGTTCCAGGGATCTGGCTCACCATGTGCTGTTGACCAGGTCAGGGAAGGGCAAACAGTGACATGACTATTTGGAACATACCATCACCTGGTTATATATGTGGGCATGCTGAAAGAAGATGGGAATGCTGACAGGCTGACTGCATCCGTGGTGACATGTAGTAGAGCTTGCTTCTCTTTACTCCTCCATCCATCTGTGAGGCTTCTGATGCCGTTGGATGGTGTGAGCAATGCACTATACTCTTGCAGACTGTACTCTAGGTTTTGTTGCCTCTTGCTCCCTTCCTAATAAGGGAACCATGGCTATACTGAGCCAGGTGAGACATTCGTCTAGTTCTGTATTGGCTCTTGACAGTGGCTACAGTGCATAAACCAAGCGTGTGGTGATACCTCCTTCTGGGATGTGCTTTCCTGCTCTATAGTGAAGGTGTATCCTGTGCTTAATAGCTTCTGATGGGCTTTTCTGTGAATTTGTCAAATTGTTTTCTGAACCCTTGGTAAGCTCTTGATATCCTTGGCATCTGCTGGCAATTAGAGGTTTTATAGGTTGTGGTTGAAGCCATCTGTGATACCCTGGTGCTGGGCCCTATATGAAAGCTTTAATCAGCCTTGTTTTCTGGCAAAGCCTGTGCTCTTGAATCTCCTCATAGGCAACTCTCTGTCTTTCTCCTTTTGTGTTAGAAAAAGGTGAAGTCCACAATGTCAGCTGAGAGAGTGTTTTGTTTGAAAGCAGGGGTGCGAGTTAGCAGCACAGGAACATTCAGATAAGGTTTTTCCATGTGCAAGTATATTGCAGGGGTTTTGTAAGTCATTGCTGTATTTGACCAGCTCTGTTTACTTAAATATACAATTTCTCATATGCAAAAGAAATTTCAAAGGCCTCCTTATCTCATCAGTGACTGAAAGAGAGGTCTCTATGGGAGGGCTTTTGCACTGAAACAGATGTGGGGTGTAAGTAATGGCATTGCCATGACCACATCATGAAGCGTGTAACAATGTGGCTGTCTCTGCTCTGCCCTGGCTTCCCAAAAAAAACTGTTAAAATGCCATTTTGTGCTAGCTTTGGGTTTTTCTTTGCTTCTCCCAGTTAAGGCATTACCCTGGCAACTTGCTCCTTCTCAGAAGCTCGGCAGAGATTGTGACCAGAACTGATCCACCCTGGGCCATGCAATCAGACAACAGGGCACCTTCAACCTGAAATGGCAGGAACCCGTGTTGATTTTTAGCTGCCCAGGAGCCTTTGCCCTTGGCTCCATGACTGGGGTTATGCAGTTCAGCTTGATGCCTGGGGTGGGGGTCTGCAAGCAGGTTGTTTCCCCGTTCAAGAAAGGGGGATGCAGTCATCTTTACCAGGTAAGATGCTGAGAGGTGACCATCGCACCTGTATGTAGCTGGTCTAGAAGGTAACATGGTCTACTATTATTATTAATAATTTCTAAGTGAGAAAAATGGCCAATTGTTTAAAAGACTCAGTTCAGAAATATGCATAAAAAATTACAGAAGTGTTTAAATTGTTTAGACTCCCAAGTTCTGTTTTCAAAAACTGCTTAGGGCTCCTGTATCCCTGATTAGTTTGCCATTAGGGAACTAAATGCCTCAGGAAAACATAATTTTCTTGCTTCACCCTGCCATTTCTGAGAAATCTGCCCCCAAATCTCCACTTGGGGCAGGTTGGTGTCTGTCCTGTGAAGGGAGCCAGAAGGAAACTGGGGTCCTCAAGCTTGGTAAGAGTCTGCCCAAGGCATCTCTTGTTTCCTGAGCAATGAGTAGATACCTATACAGTGGCCCTTTAAAGTAACCCAGAAAGTCACGACTCTTGCCTACGCAGTACTCACAGGGACAAAAGAACATTTCATAATTGTTTGTCCAGATAAACAAGTGTCAAGCCTGCACTATGAATTAGTCGTGGTGGCTTAAGTTAGCCTTCATTATCAGCAGAAGAACACTTGTTATTTAATCTCTCGGAAGAATGCCCAGGCAGCTCCTTTGCTCACTCAGTTAAATAACACATGTGATAAGGTTTTTCTTGTGTCAGGTATTATTTTGTACCACCTAGAAGAGCAGATCTTTTGGTTTAAAAAAAAATAAAAAAATTATCAAGATAGCTCCATAAATTCCAGTGGAGATCAGTCAGTTTAAACCAATTCTGGTCCTGAAGCTGGAAAATGACTGTATCTTCAGATGGGGCTACTTTTTCTGTAGTCAAAGGTGGTAAGTGATAAGATTTGAAGTTGAAAGTTGAATAAGGCAAGCTCATAGGTCAGAGAATTTCCAGGTATGACGAAAAGGAAAGAAGGCAGGTTAGCTATNCCTAACAAAACCCCAAACCAACCAACAAACAAAAAAATACCAAACCCAAACCCAACCAAGTCTGTCTTTAGTAATATCACTTTGGAGTGTATCAAGAAAGATACTGGTGCTGAATGGGTGGCTGCAAAAAAACCCAAACCAAAACCTGAGGTGCTGGCAGCCTTCCTCTTATCTTCAGTGAGGAAATAAATCCTTGTTCACAGCCTGTTACGTGTAGTTATTTGAAGGTGGTTTGCAAAAGGGTGAATAAGAAAAATAGGGACATTTGAGTAGATTTTGCGCCATGAGGATTTCTATGCCATCATCTCTGCTAGTAAAGCTTTGCAGTATATAAATTGAGGTGACTGCTTTAGCCCAGTGTCCTGGCTCAAATGTGGATGCTGATAAAGGTATTGGGTTTTTTTTGAAGGAATGGAAAATAAAATTGCAGTCTTCCTATAGGCCCCAGTCCTATAAAGGCAGACCATCTTCTTTATTGTGCTAGTGGGGCTGCCTAGGTGAGTAAATTCTTGCTGGATCGTTTATCGATGTTGATGCAAACAGTTGTGTTAGCTTCAGAAGGGTGAAGATCAAGCTCCAGATTGAAAGAAAAGGTCCTTAATCCTTACAGATATGATTCATACTCCTGCAAAAGGTCAGTTAACTTGCCTATTGAAAAAATCTCAAAGTCCAGAAGCATAGTCAGTGTAAATGTATTCTGCCTGCCAGCTGGAGATAATTCCTTGTTGGCCAATATAACACCACCGGCTTCTCTGATACAGCTGGTGAATGGCCAGTTATGTAGACCAGTGTGAGTCTTGCTCTGCATAATAACCCCAAATTGTCATGGAGCACTTTCTATTCATAGATCTTCAAGCACTTTGCAGAAGTACATTTCATTGTGTTTTACAGAGGGCAGAAAAGGCATACAAAGTGCAGTCACTCATCTGAAGTTGGCCAGTGGCAAGCTGCGGACTAGAAAACAGTTCTCGCTTATTCTGGTCTAATACTTCTCAATAGATCACACTGTTACTTCCAATATGGTAATTTATCAACAATTATTTAGAGTGCATAGGATGGGGAAAATTCTTAGGCCTATCTGATGAAGATCCCTGCTGAAAGCTAAATGAGTGCAGGCAAGGAGGAATTCTTAATGTATGGCATTGGAAATCAGCGTAATGGATATTTGAGTGAATGCCTAGACTCTGATTCAATCCTGCAGCTGGTAAATGCATACTGTTTGTTAGGGGAACTAGGCCCCTTTTGCCCCAATAAGAAAACCTTGTCAAGAGGAGTAAGTGACTGCTAGACCTGTCTTGCAGTTAGTGACTTTTGGGGTGAAGTAAACTTTACTTTCTTCTACCTTTCATGGAAAATGTAGGGACAGAGACTCTCCAGAGACTTCCCCTTGCCTCGAGTCCATTAGTCCTGGGACTGCTGGGAAAGCAGAGCTGTTTAACAGACTGAACCTGCTGAGGATTGCATCCCGCTGCGCGGTGCCCAAGGTATCGCCTTGATGGGAAGCCGTGCAGTGGGAAAGTGTGAAACGCTGCTGGTCTCTCTGCTGAGAGACAAGGCAAATCTGGCACTTCTGTGCTCCTTGGGGGACAGCCTAAATTTGACAGCAAAGGAAAAAGCCAAGACCAAACAGCACAAAACACATGGTGCAAAAGGTTTCCTGTTCAGCCTTGTGGATTGCCCTAGGTTTTGGTACAGAGAGGTGAAAGAGGGCAGGATACTGGTGCAGGAAACTCAGATCTTTGTTTCATTTGTCCTTCTTTAAGGCAAAGGACAAATATTGGAAGGTTAGGAAAAATGAGAAGATGCTTATTAGAAGGATTACTATTGCAAGTTTCTGAGTGACAGTAACACTTTCAGCCAGAAGCACTTACCTATATATGAGAAACAGCCTTTGTTGTAAGAGTTTACCTATGAAAGATGGGGCACGAAGGAAAAATCATCAATTTCAATTTACAGATGCAGAGTTGAGCACAGAGGGATAACTGGCCTGCTCCAAACCACACAGGTGACATGTTAGAGGAGACCTGGCCCTGCTCCAGTGCCACTGCTTGCAGACTTGATCTAGCTTTCAATCTCCTCCTCCCCCATTGCAGCACTGTAGTAACATGCTCTTGGAGCCGGTCCATCAGCTAGGGAGAGGCTCACAGCTTGCTGTACCAGGGCCTCTGCCAAGTGGCTCCATTAAGAATTGCTTTCATGATTACAGTGCTTATGCAAGCGGGGAGCAGGCTTTTGGGAGGATGTTTATATTGCACAGATCCTTTATCTGGCTTGGCTATCTCCTCATTACCTGCATCGAAGAATTGCCTTCCTTAGTGGCCAATAAAACTAAATTGCTAAATCCAGCTTTGTGTAACCCTATTTACCTTTTGTACCAGATTAACCTTTATCATATTTGCAAGTGTGTTGGGAAAGTAACATAAACAGAAAGGTAGGTGGTGGAGGCAAAGGCTAGCCTGAGAGAGCCAGCAGTGCCCTGTTTGCCAAGGGCCCACAGATAACAGGAGGCTTGTGCCAGGCAGGGAGTTGCAGAGAAGCTGTTGCTGAGCTTGTGCTGATCAACATGATAGTCGTAGGAGTCTTCCACGCCTTCACTGGATTAGCAGAAATGGCTGGGGTTTAAAGTAAACAGTGAGGAGCCCAAACATTGTGGAAATTATTGGTGGGGAAATGAGTCCTTAGGGCTGGCTTCGGCAGGCAGTTGCCCTGGGTGACTTGGCAGTTGGGTCGGTGCCAGCCTAATGCTAGCACACTCTTCCCAAAACACGCCCAAAGCACTGTCACAATGCTGCCATGCTCAGCCTGTGTCTGGGGAATATCCCAGGGTGTTTTGTGCCGAGGCGCTTGGAGGATCTGTTTTATGTGAGGTGTGAAAGGACTTGGGGTGGCAGGGACATTGGCTGTCTGCTGGGGAAGGCATGGCAGGGACCCAGGGGACTAGCTCTGGTGGAATGACATTGTGGCCTGTGTTTTTTGCTGGTGTTTACATACTACTAGGGACAGGAGGGTTTCCAAAAGACCAAATGAGGGGAGCTTCCAGTTTTTCTGAGAGCCTGCTTCATGGGGCTCACATGGAGCAGGCTGGGTCTCTTGGTCAACTCAGTCACACTGTGCAATGGGAGCTGGACCAGTCCCTTTTATCTCTCTGGGAGAAAAAAAATAAAATATTCTTTTTGCCTTGAGAATATTTATCAGTGAACAAAACAAGTACAACCTGGGCAAATGTTCCCCTTCCTCCCCCACTGCAGAATGTGTTCCTATGCCTTTTACCTGCTAGTGTATTTAAAACAAATATGTCTACAAAACTCCACAACAATTGCAGCCCTGGCAAAAATTTCTAGGATAGACCAGTCTTACAAATGGATCTCGCATGTAGTTTGCAGTTTGGATCAGGTTGAGATCTTGCTGATTAAAGTTCGGATGTGTTTCCTAGAAAGTGTGGCTATACAGTTTTTAGACTGAGCAGCTGAGAAATGCGTGGCTTAATAGCTGTGTGGATACATGTTTAAATTTTTTCCCAAGTGTTTTGTCCTTTCTAAGATTCGGAAAAAGAACTGAGGGAAAACTTTCATGGATCTATTCACCAATACTTAATTTCATACCAGGATTTCTGGACTTGTGGAATATACAGTGAATTTGAGAGCAATTTTTGCAACATTTGGACAAACACTTTCCATTGCGAGCTGTATTGTATCATCACTGAGTTCACAAGGCTGAGTCCCGTGAAAGGGAAACTGGATCTCCCCTTGGTTGTCACTCCTGTTTAATTGAATGGGAATACTCATCTCTTTAAACTCTGATCTCCTCAAGAAGCTGTGTTAAGCTGAATCCTGCAATTTCAGTTGAGTGCCTTGCCTCATCCTTGGAAAAGGAGACCCCAAACTCATGTTTCCCGATAGATCTGACAGGGCAGGAGAGGCTTCCCGTGTCGCTGAAAGGAAGAACAAGGAGTGTACAAAGCACTGCTTGCCTTTAGGGCAAGGTTTCAGGGTTCTGCTGTCCTGAAGCAGGGAGCAAAGAGAGGAGATCCCAAGAGAAAGCCTGGGGGTGCCAGTTCCCAGTGAGAGGTGGGTTAGAAAGCTTATCTCCCATCCCTGACCTGGAAAACCCAGATTTGTTGTGGGGATGGGGAATCTGAGCAAGCTTCCAGGCATGGTGCCTTTAATAAAATATCATGGTGAAGTATTTGCTTTCAGGAGAAGGGACTAAAGGATAGAGAATTGACAATCTTGGACCCGGGGCTAGACAAGGCAATGGGTTCAGAGTTTTCAGGGCTCCCATAGCAATACTTCTGGCCAGGCTTAGGTTGCAGCAAAGAGTAACCAAAGCAATTTGAAGGACTTTTCTTATTTGGATAGGGGTGGGGAAGAAAGGTGCTACAGTTTCAGCTGTTGAAATAGCATGCTGTAGAGTAAGCTTTTGGGAAAGTGTCTTCAATGAGGGGATTTGGAGTTGGTGCACCTATGGGAATATCTTTTGGTCCACATCTAATCATGGACTTTTCTTCTGCTTCATGACTTCCTGAGAGTGTGTGGTGATAAACGGAGCAGCAAGATACAACTGAGTGCTGGCAGAGGATGATTTGGTGTAAAACAGTTTCTATTGGAAAATATTTAAGTGGAAATTTTAGTCTTCAACTATAGCCTGTGTTTCAGATTCCTTGAATGGACCTAGGGGGTGAATGTTGCGGTGTTACTCCTAGGCCACTGGCTTGCAAATGAGCCGGTTTTATACTGAGGGAAGTCCCAAGCAGGTCCATACAGCACATCTCAATACAGCGTCATAGGCTGGTGCTGAATCCTTTCTTATAACTTAAGCTCTAGTATAGTCTTTTTTTACAATCACCTACCTTTGTCCATAAAATTACAGTGATTTCATATAAAGTCTTCCCTGTATCCCGCTCCTGTCTGCTAACAGGATAGCAATAATATTTAACCATTTGCATCTCTTTTCTTATGTAAGATGTAAGTTGTGTTGCTGCTTGCATCACTACTGAATTTAAAGATGTACCTGGAAGCTGAATGGGGGCTGTACCTGACCTAGCCTTCATCAAATTAATGGTAAGCTCGTGTTGACAAACGTATGTGTAATTCCAAAATGTGGGGTTCTTTTTTAACCTGTTTAAAGTATTAACTAGTAAGCTGACATAAACCAAAAGACGTGAAAGAAGCGAGCACATAAGCATGTGAGTTTATTTTCTTTGGTGATTCTGCTGATTGCAGAAGAGACTTGGAATCGGGCCCTGATAACAGCAAATTAAATGCATCAAACCCAATGCCTTCTCCTTTTTTGGTTTCAGCCCTGGTCTCATTCTTACAGCCATGTTATGAGATTCAGTCTGGGATATATACTGTGCTCACTGAAGCAATGATCAAACTCCCTGCACCCAGTGTGGATGCATTCACACTCTGTGCACCCAGAGCGGAACTGAGCTTCACCCCGTTCCAAGCCTGAGATGCAGTTTGGACATGGAAGAGGTGAAGCAATGGGAATGTGGTACCCAAGAATATCCTGCACTTGAATGAAAACCAGTTATTTTGAAATCTCTCCATCCTGATATGCTGTTGACAGTAGGAGTGTGACTTGTATACAGCTCCTGTTTGGACACAGCCCTGTATCAGGTGTAACACAGCTGATGCAATCAGGAGGAAAGAGATGGAGCAACAAACCCCGTGCTTCCCCCATGCATCTGCATCTTGGCTACTTAGCTCTGTGCTTGCCTTGCTGTATTTATTGCTGATGGCTCTTTAGAGAGAAGCAATCGCTTTGTTCTGTTTCTGGGACACCTGGAACCTAGAGAAGGTGAAGCTAGTGGGCATGGTGGCCATACTAAGGAAGAGTTGGGTCTTGGAGCTTCTCCAAGGAGTGTTACCCCTTCCTTTGTGCTGAGGTTGAAACAGGCATGTGCTTAATCTGTTTGCTGAACGAAAGCCTACAGCTCCTTGGTGTGTTAGTGGACTCTAACAGGTCTAGTCACAAGTGACATAGTTTACATGGGACTTTGTCAGCTGCAGGCTTGCATTTTTTAATTTTTTTTTAAAATCATATAAGAGTACTACATCACAGAAAATGCAAGCTCAGTGGAAAACTTACTGTCCTGGACTTTGCAACTTTCTCAGAGCAAGCAGCAGCCAAGCAGATAATCCCATCTTCTCATATCTGTGACTTTGTCCTTCCTGTCCTGACATGAATTTGATCGTGATGCCTGTGTATGTACTGATTCCTTTCACATGCTGGTGGGGACAAAGATATTGGGAGGGTATTGAAGAGCAGAATAATACTGATAGAGACCAGCAGCTGTTGATTAACCAGTCTCACTTGCAAAGAAGGCCTACAGCAATAGGGAATGGTTAATAGCTCCAGAGACTGGATATTGGCAGGACTAGGCTTGGCTTTTGGTTTGTTTGAGTGGTAAAATGGTGAAACCATGTATAAGAGTCAAGGCTCAGTTCTGAACCTGGGGAGGCAGAGGTACAGTCAAGTATCAGCCTCAGCCTTTTTTCATGAAGTTATGAAAATCTTTGCTAGCAGAAATCAAAGGTGAAATGGAACATTTCCAGTTGTTGGGTGAGAGAATGATCCTTAAGCAAAACTGTTGCTTACTAAAGTGAAAAACTTGCCTGTCTCCCCTACAAGTACCATATTGTTTCCAGGCCCATAAGGTGCATGTCCTAGGAACAGAATAAAATGCAAGCTGGCCACAAATGTTTCCATGAAAGTGTTTTTATTAGAAAATTTTGTTGAAATTGAGACCTTTGTGGGAAAGGATCAGATTTAATGAATTTCCTGTTCTGAAAGTACTTATGAAAACAAGTTTAGAGTTGTGGACATATGATTCTCTTTTCTGTGAAGAGGGGCTTTTATTTTTTATTTTTTTTCCCCTCTCCCCTCCTCCCATTTTGGCACAAAAATCCATTTGAAACTTCATTTTATTTGTAGATTTAACAAGTTCCTGGAAAAAATGGCACTCAAATAAGAGTAAAAGATCAGGCCTTCGTGGGTCTGTCTCCTTCTAGCTCCTTCAGTGCTCCACTGCAGGGTACTGAGACATTGCTGAGGTCTTTCCCCTGGAACTGGTGGCACGTTGGCTAGAACAGGGAGGGGAATACAGGCAGGACCCTGTGTGCACATAGTCCCACATCACATCCTCCATCCTGCCCTTGTGGAGGTAAAAAGGACATGGCTGCCTTAAGTCACGCAGGGGACAAACAGGAGCTGGAAGGACACGTGGCCCTTGCGATGAGTATTGTGAATGGCTGTGTTGCATGGGTGTGCGTTTCCACCTGGCTCAGATCCTGGAGACGGCTTCCAAGACTGTGCAGAGCACCAGCAAACTACAGTTTTGTTACATGATTTAATCCTCTACCATGCTTCTTAACTGGCTTTTTTAGCACTCAGTAGTTGTCATTGTTTAAATTCTTCCTGTCCTATTTTTTTGGTTCATTATATATTTTTTGTACTTCTCAGCATGTGTGGAAAGGGCAATCCAGCTTCCCAGCACCGCCATCCCAATGCTGTGTTGTGCTCCATTGTACAGTGTAGCCTTGCCCTGTATTTACTCCTTTCCCTATTCTCCTTATCTGCCTCATCCCCAGGCATGCACATGGTTCAATTTACTCCTCAGAATTTGCATTGGAATAGGAGCTGGGAGCTGTGTAGCTTCAGCTGGGAGAAGCATTTCTGTAACCATACTGCAAATCAGAATTGTACTTTCTAGACAAGGCTCAGTTTGACTTTTGAGCCTTGATCTAACAAAGCTGGTGCTCAACTTCCAACCTGCTTTTAGTGACCTTGCTCGTGCATGTGAATTTAGGTAAACGGTTAAATGGTGTTTGGTGTTGAGTAGAGAAGCTGTATTTCAAGGTGAATGGTTCTCATGTGGTTTTTTCCTCCTCTATATCCAGTGTTCAGGACTGCAGTGTGAGTGACACAACAGGCCTGACATGCTGTGGTGTTCCTGAAAACTTAATAGCATTTTATGGCTGTTGTCATACCCTCTTCAGCATCCAGGAGCATGGCTAGATCAAAGCTGCTCTAAACTGTGTGAATTCAAGAAGTTGGTGATCTTCTCTCCCTTTTCCTTAACTTTGGCCTGATAATCAGCCCGCTGAAGCCAGAGAAAAGACTCCTGTTGAATGTAATGGATCAATTGTGTAGGCTGGATTTGCACTAGCATGTTTCAACCTTGTTCTCTTTAATATTTGGAATAAGCTTTTTTGCCAGTTTCCCAGGATATGAGGGCTTGAGAAAATTCAGAGCAGCACAGGCGGTGTGTATGTGAGTCACTCAGCATTTGAAGCCTTTGCCCAGTCATCCCCGGATTTTCCACACGTCTTTGAGCAGACAGGTTGTGTTATGGAACAGGAGCAAATGAGTAAGTTGCTTACGGAGGCTACTGTGCCCGTCTGTCGTAGACACGTGTCTCCCATTGCTCCATGATGACTGACCCGTTCACGTGGGGTCTGCAAACCTGGCTGGACCTCTTTGGCCCAGGACCTACTCTGAGTGGGTGTTTGGGATGGATGAATTTAAATGACTGGAAAGGGCTCTTCCTTGCTTCTTTCCTCATTGCAAACATACTGACAGGCCATAAAATACGGACAGCTGGGGAGTTATGGCAGGATTCAAGTAGACTTTCACTTCGTTCTTGCTTATGCCCCTTGTGTGTTTCCTTCACCCACTGGCTTAATGGTTTTGAGTGCATCCTGAGAGAGGTGATATTTCTGGTCTGAGAGTGCCACAAGTGTAAAGGTTCCCCACCTGTCCAGGCCTGACTTCCCACTGGCACCGCTGTCTCACTGCCAGCCTGCCAATAATGCGTGGCTTAAATGACATTGCCACTGCCAGAACTGCTGCTGCCACCATGCGCGAGCTCTCCTGGAGCTCATCGCAAAAGATTGTAAGGGATGAATAATTTGGGATTGTATCCCTGCTTGTGCTTAGCTGCTATCTCTATTCAACCCACATGCCTATGAAGTCAATAGGCAAAACTCTTGAGTTGCCTGAGGCACCAGGATTCAGGAGGGAAAAGGTTTCAAATGTATCTTGTTCATTCTCTGCTGTTACTTCTGATAATCTTCCCAGAGATGGCCCATCTTGAGTGCTAGCATTGATAGAGAGATTAGGAAGAATAGGTGATACTGTGCGTGTGTGGCTTGTTGTTAAAGGACCAACAGGAAAATAAGAGGGGCTCTGTCAACAGTGTAACACAGCAGGATGTGGAAAACAGTTTGTATCATCTTTTTTGAGTAGCTGAGAACAGGATGGGACGCTCTGAACTTCCTATGTTATGTTTATAATTTTTCCTTCACTTTTCTTTGCATAATCTCCAAGCTGTTGGTATCTTGACTGTAGCTGATCTACAGCAGGGAAATGGAATTTGTCCTTAACCTTCATTTCCCTTTTATTGCAGTCTACCAATCTTTCCTCTTCTGTCACACAGAGATAAATATTGGTTTCAGAATTAAAGACTGTGTCAGGACTAGACTCTCTAGTTTGTCTTAATAATTTCATACAGTTTGTTTCATATGACGAAATTAATAAACGTCTCTCATCTCAATGCATACTCTGTAGCACGCGTAGGAAACAAAGCCGCTCTGACAGTCACAGCTGTGCTGTGCTCCCTTCGGCTTGGGGAGCGTGTTGCTGAGCCCCACAGTACTGGCCAGAAACATCCTGCCTTCTCCCAACAAAGTACCCTGCTGTAGACCAGACATAGACCTGACTGGTTCAGGAAGGTCTGTTTAACTCTGTCACCTAAATCACTGTTCTGTGATTAAAAACTTTCACAATTTATCCATTTAAAGTAGCAGACCAACAAAAGTTTTGGCATATTGAATGTGATTTAATAAGAGAGCGCGCTTCATCTCGCTAGAGGCAGATCAGAGCCTTTAGTACTTCCCCAGGTTTCTTCTTTCTCGCACCTACTCCTACCGAATATTTTATCGAAAGAAAATACTTTGTGGCAGCTTTAGAACAGGTATGTTAAGCAGGAGGTCCCTGCAGTCAAATCCGCCCGTCACTGTCTCTGCCCAGTTTCACTGTCCCTCTATGAGGGGAAAGGAGCATAAGCCTATTCTTGGCAGGTTCCTATCGCCTGATCTTCAGCATTTAACTGTACTGGGGGCATGTTCTCCCTTTGCCCACAGTGCCTGCCTTCTGCAGTCAGCTTTGGCTTTTAGGGGGCTGAATCCACCTCTTGAAGTTCTTCTGCCTTTCTGCTGACTAGAGAGAGCATAGGGAGTCCTGCATGAGAAGAAAGATGAGGCCATTGACTGGCTGACATGGACAGAACTTGTCCCCTTATTTGTGGGGGACAGCTGGAGCCCCTGTTTAATCTTAAAAGACAGTTCCTTGCTCAGAGCAAGCAGTCTGGGAAGATGCTTGGATTATTTCTTGTGCTTCTTCCTGGCAGTTGCCGGGCAGTGCGCTGCCCCTTGCGCTGTGGGCAGGCAGGGAGGAAGAGGAGCCTGAGACAAAGGGTGAGGCTGTGTTGTGCAAAGGACTGCACTGAACCTACACTCCGAAGCTGTGCAACAGGCTGTCCTGGGAACACCACCCTCACCCTGGTCATGAATACTGCTTTTCCTGACCTCTGACTGATTTCCCTCCACAGTCCTCATCTGCGCGGAGTCCTTGTCTGCCTTCCCGTTTCACAGCCAGGATGTGACCTTCGCTTCTAGTCTCACCTGGCCTAGGCTAGACCAGCTTTCCTTGTCGAGCACGTACCTCACTTCCCCATGAAGAGAAGCCTGTCTTGCTTCCAGTGAATTATATTTGACTTCAGTGGTTTGTGTTATGTGCTCCACTTCCTGCTGCATTGCTGTAACTGCTTATTCCATCAATATATTTTATCAAAAAAAGGTACCAAGGGAGAGACAGCATTTTGAATTTAAAGTAGTCCATGGCCAATGAGCCATCTCTAAGAGACACCTCGTGAGGCCTGTGAATCCTCTCTTCTCTCGGAGGCCTTCCTGTTCGACCTATGTTCTTTCACCCCTCAAAAATCCCCTTCAGAGGAAGGGGAATGGTGGTTAGAGGCAGCCTGAAACAGAATTTAGCAGGGTTAGAGAGGGAGAGGGAAACTGTTTGGCTCTCTTGTCCTGTTTGATATTTTGCCATAAAGTTATTTACGCTTCCTGCTGTTTATCTTAGGACTAAATGAGATAATTAAGTGTATACAGAGATAGAACTCCATTCATCCGAGGTCCTCAGTATCTTGGAAATGGTGTTTTGGCTGCTTTGCAGACAAGCCAGTCTGTCTCCCTCAGTTTCCTTGAAGTGTTTTGCTTCTGGCACGGGTCCTATGGAGAGCTCTACCTGACCTTAGCGGGGGACAGGAGCGAAGTGTGTTGCCCAAGGCCCCAGTGTGAATCCATGACAAGAGCAGAGTCCTCAGCTGTGAATCCCTGCTCCTCAGCCCTCCCCCTCTCATTCTTGACCCTGGTGTTTTGTACCCTTTCAGACGCAGTCCGTTATCTTCTGTTTCTTCTGCCTGTTTTTCAGAATGAGCAACAGGAGATGTACTGCATGAGGTAGTTAACTCATCTGTGAGAAAAGCTCTGCAAATGATCTATCTGCAACAGTGCAGGAGAACTGAAAAAGTGTCATTATCTCTCTTCTCCTTTATAAGTCCTTGGTTTTCCATAGCAGGGCCTGGGATGTGCTGCGGAGAAATCCATGAGTAGGCTGTCACACACTCCAACATATGATCTCAAGAGTCAGAAAATCCCTGTGGGATAGTGCTGATATACTCTGGAAATACTAGACCTGAGTGTGTGAGGCACTGTGGTAACCCCCCAGGGCAGTGGTCTGTCTTCCAGGCAGAGCAAACACTTGCTTTTTCGAGGCCCCATTTCTACCATTCTGTCCCTGTACCTCGAATGATCATTTTCTCTGTTAACTTGTGCCCAGTTCAGGCTCTTCTGTGTCAGAAATGTTAACCTCATGGAAATTAAACACTCCTGGTGGCTTCCCAGCCCTCACAGTAGTCAAATTCCAATCCTTGAGCTCCCCACAGCCTTTAAGGTGTTCAGTCACAGGGTGCTGCCATTTAGTGGCAAAATTGGTGTGAGGTTTGTTCTGTGATGCCCTGCTATGATTGCAAGCATCCAGCCTCAGACAGTCAGACCTGCCTGGTAAAGCAAGGTCATCTCGTGATGACCTTGAGGTCATCAAGGTTAAGATACATGATTCTCCCGGCCTAGCTGTTCCAGGGAGAGAAGAAAACTAAGCTACGTGTGCATTTTTGGAGAAGAGTAGTGTCTGCCCCATGAGACAGTGTTATCCTTTGGAGGTTTGTGTCAAAATTCTATATTTTTAGTATTTTTCTTTTTGTAGTATCCTTTGAAGAAAGCCCTTCTTGCAGAAAGACTGTCCTGGCAGAGTTGGGAGGATGTCTTTGGGAAGACAGCAACTCTTTTTCCAGTTGGAACAAGCTGCAAAGCTGCCACAGTCTAGCTTTTGCTCTGGTGCAAAATAATTCTTCCTGAGCCATAGCTGTAGAAACTTGCTGTGCTGACTGATGTGGATGCTTGAAAGCAAGCATAGGCACCAGGAACCTGCAGTTGTGAAAACATATGTAGTTTAAACAGTCTTTCTGTAGTTTAATTCAGTCTTTCTGGCAGTGCTAGGAAAGGGAGAAAACTTCACAAATTGTAAGAGACTGTCAAGACAAGTATGTGTTCTCCTGAAGTCTCCCATCCCAGGCACAGCGCTTCCTCCTGCACAGAGCCCAGAGCTGCTCAGGAGAAGAATGCAATGACAGTGCTACATGTGCTCCCTGCTCTATAGCGTGCTGGTTATTATTTTGAAAACCTGCTTGCTGGTCTACAGAAGCAAACCCCCAAGTCCTTGACTCCTGAAATTCTTCATAGAAACACTTCCACCAAAAAAAAGTTGGGTTTGATCTGCAGTCTGAAATGTTTGACTAGACATCAAAGTGAGTTTGGAGAGGAAGGGTTAGTTGGTAGAACTGATGTTGCAATTTACCTGACTCTTTTCCAACTCTAGATATTTCTGACATGGATGTTGTAATCTAATTTCTAAATACCCGTATTTCCCAAGTATTTGGCATTTGCCTTTGTTTTTCATTGGGTCCTTCTGAAAAGTCAGTACTTACCTAGGAATTTTGATATAAACAGTCACTGGAATTGTGACAGTGCTCTTCTATACACATTTTAACACGCTGTGAAATCAGGCTGTGATCTAAATGCTGTTCTGATCAGTATCAGTGTGCAGGAACTTTAGGTAAATGTCTTTTTGATGGTAATTACAGAATAACTAAGCTGTTAACAATAGTGCTCTTCCAAATCATGACAAATCTGCTTGCAACTTCAGCAACAGTAACATCTTAGTTTGTTCTGTTGGTGCCTGTTGCCTTGAACTGCTGCAGTTTAAGGGCCCAATCCAACTACCACTGAAGTTCAAAGAGATCCTTTGATGGGACTTGAGTGGCCTTTATAGAAGCGAAGTACTTTGGCCACACTGGCTGTAGTATTTCTCCCTTGAACAGAATTTTGTAAAGGCTGAAGATACGGGTGAAAGCTATCACTTCCAGGAAGACTTCAAGGCCTTCTCCCTCCTCCCACACCTGTAAGAGGCAACAGCAACTGTTCTGTCCAACATGCAGGTGGTTCTTTTAAAATCATGTGTCACATACAGACTTATAGCCAAGCTACTGAGACTGAGAGTTATCTGTCTGTTAGAATATTTAATGAAGAGAAGCTGGTCAGTGTAATAAAGAGACTAACTTGGGTTGGAGGCATCAGGGTACATGATCAGTGAAAGCAGGGACTCACAGGTCAGGGAAGGGACTAATGAGCTTGAGTGAGTCCATTTTCCTAGTGTCCAGGAGGATACTGATCTTGAGGGAGTGGAACAACACAACATCAGAAAAAGAGGTCCCTTGTGATATCTCAGATCAAACACCCATAATAAATGCATTTCAGGTCCAAGGTTTATATTGTACCTGTGCACAGTAGATGGTCTTTTCTGTCCCACAACCACTCTGTGGAGACTCAATCCCACCTCATGTGGGAAAAAAAAATGAGGGAGGTGTGGTGGGTTTTTTTTTCCTTTTCTTTTTTTTGTAAACTTGCCCTACCTGCTGTTAACAGATATATGTGCATGCAAATGAAGCAGTCATCTGTTTACATGGCTTATAGTTGGTAAACAAAGTAGTGTGAGCCTTCTGCCATGTCCCTTCGGAACAGACTACAACAGAGAAAGCAAGGCTGGGAGAATTGGCATGATGATGGGCAAAGCCTGCTAAGAAGCCAATATGTTTGTGCCATGTACAGATAAGATCTTGCACTTAAATGGCACTTTGTATTCAAAATGGTCACTGAGGGAATGGTATGCATGAAACCCTTATCTTTCTATTGAAATGGTGTTCTCTAAGGTGCTGCTGATAAATTATTCAGAACAGCATCACCTGGTTTGTCAGGATGGGAAGTAAAGAATGGTTACATCTTGCTTAAACTTCTAAAGTGACTAAGCTCTGGAAGAAAAAATGGTAGCTATTTGCCTGTCATCACATCTCTGGGAATAGGCCTTTTCCCAAGAGCAGCTACAAAGTCTTCGGTGATGACTCTAGTTCGGGCAGTATGTGTTACATTACACCCAAGACCCAGTCCCTAAAATAGCGCAGTGCCCTAATGCTGTGCTTGCATGCTGCCTCACTGTTGACTCAGACACCACTTCCCGAAGCGCTCACCTTCTCCTGCGGGATCTCTGCTCACCACTGCCCACGCCCAGTCCTGTTTTGCTCTGAGAAAGGCAAGTCATAGCCTGGGGTCAGATGGTTGCAAGTTGTGCTTATGGTCTTTGTTCCTAAGACTACCAAGATCATGTTTTCCCATCCAAAAAGCAGCCAAATGACTCTCCATCCATCCCCTTTGCTTGCTGATACACAGCTATACTGGTCAGGACCTGCCTCTGAGTAATCCCTTGCCTTCTCTGAAGGGTGTCATCTTAAAAAGGGCAATGACACATGGTTTTGATACAAACTTATGAAAAAATGTCCTTAAATAACCACAGCAGATGTTTAAATCTTATTCCTTAGAAAAGTAGTCTCCAAATTTTTTTGATGGCATATGCCTTTCGCTCAAAAGTTGTCACTAGGAAAAACATCCTCAGTGCGTACATCATGTAAACATTATCCATCTTTTAGTAATGCTAAGAATCTAGAGCTTATCTATTATGGAAAAGAGTTAAATTGCTTATGACCACTTGCTTCTACTTTGACTGGTGAACTAAATACTCAATCTGGGGACAGGACAACTGGAAAAGGCTTATTATTCTAACAGTTTATTTCCAGCTGCATTTATTACTACCTTAATCAGGCTCTATTTCTTATAAAAATCTACAAGACTCTCCCTATTACTAATTCTATTAGACTATTTATTACTAAGTCTATTAGACTCTATTTATTTCCACCTCT
>VUYV01001156.1:0-29640 GCA_008711295.1 Anarhynchus alexandrinus | reverse complement strand
TGCTCAAAGCCCCATCCAGCCTGGACTTGGTTGTCCTGTCAATCGCTCTTCTTGTCTCTGTTTTGTACTTTGTCATGCCTAAATATAAGGCCACATCCTCACAAATGTTGCTCAAGAAAAAAATGGAGGTATAAAGGGGTAAGGAAGAGGAGAGGGAAGATAGACTGCAAGGAAATAAAGCTCCAAAACCTACATTTTTGCTGAACATATTTATTTGCAAAAGTTTTCCGTACCAAAGTGGTATTCAGGGAGACAGGGCAGCAGTCTTTGTCATGAAACCTGTTCATAAACTACCACAAGCAACACAGTGAATGGCTACTTTGGTTTGCTAAATCCCTTTTGTCCTCTACAGTGCTTACAGCATTCATTCTTCCCCTTATCCAGATGGAGTTCAATGAAAACAGGGAATGAAGGCGACCACCTATGCTTTGAGATTGCTTTTTTGTTTAAGCTTCAGTTTGTGATTCTTATTCCCTTCTCCTCATTAGATGGTCAGCTTGCCTGCATCCTCTATCCTCTATTCCCTGCCCTATCGCATCTACCCCCCTGAAGCTTTCTCTCTTTCTCTAATTTTACTTAATTTCTGTAACAATGTCCTTTTCCATCTCCTCTATTGTTCTCCCCTTCCTGCCTTCCTGAGGGTACGTCTCCTCTGGCTTGTGCTTCAGGCAGGCCAGAAACTACTTTGGAAATATCCTCCCGGACTATCCCACACGGAGTGAAACATAATGCTAAAGGGAACACATCGATTTTAAATTTAAAATTCTGTGGCACTCTGTCTGCTTCAGCCAAAGTTCCTGAAATAAAAAGTTTGTTCAGAGGATGAGAGGTAGCATGTGACAGTTTTTGATTTCTTGCTGGAGAATGCATAAACTAGGGCTGAAATGGGAAGCTGCAAAAAAGTGGCAGCAAAAATGCACCTCTGCAAAAATCTTGTGTTCACTGAAATGGAAGTGGAGGGATTGCCAGGAGGTCCCAACCGCCTATTGATACGCCGTCAAACTTTTCACCCTCGCTGTTCCACCACACCCTATTTTAAATCCCAGCTCAGATTATTTTTATTTTTTTAAAAATAGCTCATGATTTCGTTGGGCCCACAGCTCACGGATATTGTGTTGCCACTAAAAACACATAGCTAAACACAAGCGCGTAGAATTCAAAGGAACGAAGCAGATGTATTTATTTATCATTTATTAAAAACCTCTGAATGCAGATTAATGTTCCTTACTCAATACTTTTTTTTATTGTTTCACCTGCTATACAGTGGGAATTGAAAAGGCCGAGCGGTCATCTGATCTGGCTGTAGCTGCTTGAAGTGTCTGAGGATCCTCTGAGTAAATATAAACTAAGAAACCACCCACAGTAATACTTCCCAGCTGCCCTCTGAAGGTCAAGGCTCCCCGTGAGAGAGCTCCAGGCTCTCCCAAGTCACAAGTAAGCAGCTTCCCGTGCACCCTATGTCACTCACCCCTTTGGCTAGCGTTTGCCTGGTTTAATCAGCCAAGAAGGCACAGACCTATCCTGCCATTCATGCAACGAGCCAGAAGTCTTACTCCACAGTACCCCTAACTGCCCTTCAAAGTACTCACTACATCTTTACACACAGGTTTATTTTTGGATACTCTGATGAATCTTCTTGCCATTCTCTGTGCCGTGAACCTGCCCCCAGAACTGACCATCTGGAGGCCAGAAGCAGCAAGCTCAAATATGGCATTTTCACTCATCCTAGCAGGCACATGCAGCACACAGTGCAATATTTACTGAATCCCAAGCGGTGGGCTTGCTTTGGAGTTCTTTGTTAATTATCCTGTGTTATGTTCTTCCATCTTTCCTCCAGGATCTCTTTCTTTTGTTTAGGTCTGTCCCACGTAGTCAGATAATGACAGCTCCTCTATGGCTTCTTTCTTTCTAAGACTGTAGTGAATTTTATTTTTGTCTTTTCTGGGCCTTTTCTTGATTATCAAAGCCTAAGTTGCAGTATTCCTAAAGCCAAAGTACCCAGAATGAGACATACTCCGTTCCGTAGGGGAATCTTATTTTTAGTATAATATTAAAAGGCACTGCGTGCAGCAATTGTTTTGCTTATGCAAACTCAGGCTGTGTAGAAAAAAGTCAGATTAGTATTTCGCGCCACGGTGACCCCTGTATTTCCCCCACCAAAAACATCCTGCAGACTCATTGCCCATTGTGCACACATGAAGACTGTATACTATTTTTGTCTCCTGGTTTCAAGTGCCAGCTGCCACCTGGTAGCTGACCTTGAGGTTGGCTGAACATTCTTGGTTTTGTCTGGAGAAGAATCATTCATGTCATGATCCGGCTTCCAATGGTGAGGAGTATTTCTTAATTACAGCAAGGAAGTGTCAGCAATTAAAATCATTAGACCCCATTCCACTAAGGAAAAAGAATGGTTGGTAGAATTACATGTTGCATACCGCATGCTAGCAAAGCCAGGATTTTTGATAGAAGCAAGCCGTCCCCTTTTCCTTTTGCACTGGGGCTATAGATTCTTACATTAGGCAAATGAGTTATACAGAAAAAGATTTAAAATTGTAGTACAAAAACTAATTAAATGTGACTTTTGGGTTCAACATGTTCCGTAACAACAGATTAATCTATGGAGTGTCCTGCCCAACTGGGATATTTTTTTTTTTTAATATAACAGAAATGTGTCTCTTGTGAACTTTTGAACCTTTAAACTTTTTTTCAACAAAATATCTAAGTTAACAGGGGAAAAATAAAGTTTCTAAATAAAGTCTTCCCCTAGGACGGCATTTTTGTCTTGCCAAATTAAACTAACCAAAACTTTTTTCTTTAGCAATTTAGCTTCCCAAGAAAAATACACCTGCAGCTATCAGGAGCTTTGCTTGGGCATGCAGGCCTTCTGTTTCATGAACAACATTAGAGGGCACTTCTGCATTGTGGTAGGCATAAGTCAAAGAAAGGGACAAGCCTGACCTTACCGGCTGAATTGTGCTTGAATTCAGAGGCAACCTGAGATCCGCTCCAGCCTTACCCGGATTAATAACTTATTCTGCAGGCAGCCTCTTTGATCTCATCAAAGCTGATCCTGGAGTAAGGCATGACCTGCTGTGAGGGAAGGTGGGACCTGGTGCTTTATGAGTAGGTCAGTGGTCAATGGGGGGGTGAGGCTGAGACGTGGGTTCCCCTCCTGCCCCACATTCCTATGTCCCTGCACCGAAGTGGCTCTGCCCTTGCGAGCTCCCACCCAGGGCTGGAGGTGCTGGATCAAAAGTGGGTGTGAGATCTGCAAAGCAGGGTGCAACAGGCAGATGTTACAGTTTTGACAGCTTCACTGATTTTGTTTTGAGTCTTTCTACATTTGATGCTTTTACAGTTGACAAAGGCATGTGACTAAGTTACAATCTCTGCTTTCACTGAAAAAAAACCCCACCAAAAAACCTTTCCGACCCATGTGACTACAGAGGAAAACTTGAAAAGGAGATCTAAAAACTTAAAAATCAGAAGGCCATTGGGAGGGAAAGTAAAAACTCAAGCTATATTTATTTATTTATTTTAGAAATGCCATGATTTTTAAACTAATTACCTTTTTTTGAGGGTGCTGACTCACATTTTATGAAAGTTTCAGGTTAGCAATGCTGACATAAGCAAACAAAAATCATCTGTGTAATTAAATAGCTCTAGTTTACCTGAGAGCCTCTAAGGAGCTTTTTCAATATGTGCTTTTCTTCAATGACATGGTCTCTTCGGAAGAGTCGCATAAAATTTTCAGCACATGCACAGAGTGCTCACTGGGCATATTTTCCTGTTTACCATTTTTCAAGTCCTGATCCATGAAACCGAGCTCCTGAACCAGACTACCAGTGAAATGCAGTTATGATTTATCCTAAGCCTCTATCCCCATTAGGAGGCAGGATTTCACAATATGCCTTAAGAGAAATCTTCAGTGTTTATTATTGTACAGACTAACCAGGCAAAACCTGCTTGGTTTAGGCATTAAATTCCCCTGTTTGCTTTGAACCTCCCCTTTCTCACTCATAACACCAGGGAGTTTGTAGGAACTGTTAAGAGTGTTTTCTCCTAATCTCACCTCAGGGGCGAGGAAGTGAAAAAAGGCAGAGCATCGGCAAGGCATTATGCAAACATCAGTCATTCCTTTCTGGAGTGAGTGACGATGACCTGTCCATGGGCAACTCAAAATTTAGATCTAAAATTCAGTTTGCACAGTCCTATCCAAGAATAAGCGGCTTGTTACTGGAAATTATTTGTTCATCATTCAAGCCAAACTTAACGCTTAGCCTTCTCTCCAACACTGCAGGTATGCCTAGAAATCAGGAGGCCGCAAAGACTCCCAGGTAGGTTGTGTTACCTTGTGTGCTGCTTCTTTTGCTGTTAAGGGCTGCATCCCACCATGCATCACTTGTGCTGCACCCATTGCATAAACAGAGCGCGCAACTTGCATTGCATAAACAGAGAGCGCAACTTGGTGTGGCAGCTATCTTAATCAGTGGCTTCTCCTAGGCAGAGGTACAAGCTTCACTATGGCAAGAGTGATTCACATTTAAGATTTTTCCTGTCCTTGTCTTGAAGCCGTTGTTCCATATTTAGCAAAATTTAGAAAGCACAGTGAAGGGGAGGTACAAAATCTCTCACAGAAACAGGTCAGCTCTGAAGACCTTGTTATCTAACTGATGCCTGCATTCACCCATGGGACATGAGCAGCAGTCCTACAGAAGAAAGACACAACCAGCAGTCCTACAGAAGAGCAGGGGCCTGTTTTGGCCAAGCTCAGCAGTGAACAGCCTTGTAATTGTGTCATTAAGGTTGCCTGGCACAATGCACACGCCTTTGAGGGAGCGCAAACATTTGTGCATCTGTTCATCTCCTCCCCCTGTTCAGGAACTTGTCGGCCCCTCATCTTGGCAGCCACTCTCTTCAAGTTTCAACCATCTGATTCATGCAGCAAAAAGTCTCCCCACAGAAAACATACTGGCTGAACCACTTTGTTTTTCCTAGAGCAGTGCAAACAGTTATTGCAAGGGGAATTTTAGGAAGATTGTGCCCGGCAAGGAAAGCTCACTAAATAAATATGCGATGTTAATTATCCTTTGCCTATTTGAAGTGAGCATCTCAAAGTGCTTTGCAAACCATTAATTAAGCTGCAATTTAGCACCGTGAGGTAGTTAACTATTATTAACACTGCCTTCTGCAGGTGGGAGACGATGACATAGAGGGTGAAATGACCTGGATGAAGTCTGTCAGCAGCAGACCTGAGACCCAAACCTACAAATTTCAGCTCACCAGCTCCCTGTTTCATTAGACCTTTGTACTGTGAAAAGACATGGTTAGCTCGCGGAGTATGATGAAAGCACGTGAAAATTTGAACAACAGATCCAGAAACTGTGTAGTGTGTCACCCACATGACAGAAGCGTGGCCAGCAGGAGGAGTGATTGCCTGGACTGTGATGCTAACATGGCCTTGTGTTGTGTGTCCCCCATACCCTGGAGTGGCTCTTGACTAATTGCAGCCTCTGAAGTTAATTACAGCCCTGATTCTGGTTTGCCCAGATACTCTGTTGCTAACACCTCTGGTGCCAGATTTCACAAACAAATCAGGCATTTAAGCCTTTGACAATTTTTTGGGTCTAGTGTTTCTTTGAAAAGGCTCTACCTTTTTCAAGTGCCTCACGCAGCCTTTCCCCCCCTGCTTCCAGTTAACTCCTCCTCCCGAATAAGTGGCAGTGGTGAAGTGTCTCAGCTGAAATGCTCGCTGACTGCCAGAAGCCGAGGCACTGAGGGCTGGCACTGAGAGATGCTCCCAGGACCGCCTGTGTTGGCCAGTGAGTCCCAGCCGAAGGAGGTGAAGTCCGACTCTTCGGAAAGAGGCGCCAAACATCGCTTCCCAAAAGCAGGACTTGCGGAGCAGGGCTGTTTCACCAGCTTCTCATAAGACGTATATTTCATTATCTGGTTTTAAGTCCTGCCTTAGACACCACATCTTGCATCAGATGCCCCACCCGTTCCTATATTCTCCCACCATTTCTGCTGATCAACTTCCTTTGTTTAATCACCTTAAGCCTATTCGCAATAGAAACTCTAAATTATTGAAAGAGTAAAAAAACAAGAAAAGTTAAGAAAGAAGCATTCAGCTTTCAGTGTTTATCTTTGGGATGGACATTTACAGCAAAGAAAAGTCAAAGTACAAAAGCTGGGGGCTACTCTCATATTCAGCTGTGCCTCTTTTCTTCTGCTGGTATGCATGATACTGTTTTGGTACATATTCACTTTCACTCCTTTTAGAAGATATATAATCCCTGTGGCACCTTGGAGCCACTAATGATCTACTGGGTGTAAGCTTTTCTGAGAAGTCGGCTCCTTTTTGAGGTGAGTCCATGCAGCAGTGGTGCAGACAGCCCCGGAGCTGCAGGCCTCGCTGACCAGCTCTGAGGCAGACCCAGTTGGTGACAGCACTTCCCAAGCAGCCTGGAGCTGTGCCCAGTACGAACACCCAGGGGAAGGCATTTTCCATGTACTTTATAGACTATGCTACCTTGGCTATAACACTCCCTACCGCCACAGGGCAAGTTTGTTGTCTGTCCATGGCAGCTGCCAGTCACCTAAATAATGCCCAAGTGATGCTAAACACCTTTTGAAATCTGCCCCATACTGTATGCAGGCGGGGGAAGATATGCATTTGTTTGTGTGAATTTTTACACACATACGTACCTCTATTTACACGTTTCTCATTCACGTACCTATGTAGATAGGCGATATGGCAGACATACAGATGTAGTGAGCCGCTAGATGGGGCTACAGGAGGAAGAAGATAGATGTGGGATTATAGGCAATCCATCAGGATCAAGCGGAGTTGCGTGTTTAGTACCCTGGCCTGTGTGGGATCTTTATTGAAAAAGATCAACCATAATAGCAGCATGCAGCACCTGTAATCTCACCGCGGGAAGGGAAGCAAGCATGCCTTTCAAGCCAAAACGCACAGTATTTTACCAGGAAAAAAAAACATTGTATCCCTCCAATTGTAAACTCTGGGTGAATGTGCTTATACATTCAGAACATGAGGCAGATGGTAACAAACCACATGCTTGTGGATTATCCCACTTTTTCCACATTTGCATTCTCAAAACCACTTTTGGTGCCCGTGGTTTAACCTCTGTTTCCCTAACTCCTGTTTATGAGTTGAGTGGTCACATGTCATCATGTTGAGTGGGAAAGTGTGTACAGGGGATAAGGAGGCAGAAGTGGTTCCATATGGTGAAAGAATCGACTATGCCAGAGGATTAAAAAAATATAGAAAGAGGGAAAAGCAAAAGTAAAAACTTTTGAGGAGATTGAGACTCTAAAATGCTTGTGACCTCATATGAAGGAAACGGTTGTCTGCATGTGAAAGGGAAACTTAAGATTGGAAATGCTGATAATATGGGTCTCAGTGTTTGGAGCAGGGGTGAAGGTTAGACAGATTTACCTTCCTCTGCTCTACACATGATTCAGGCTGAAGGCTGATAGATTCCAGTTGGAGGATGGGAGGCTGCTGAGAGACCGTGAAACTGCTGTCTTCAGTTCTTCTTCCAATTTTAAACTGTTGATCAGAATGAAAAAAATACATCAAAAACATTTTAGCTCTGTTCAGAATGTATTATGAAGTTGCTGGCGCAGTACTAGGTATGTGCTTGTGGTTTTTTGAGACAATTCATCTAGCAAAGTTGGAGTCCTTATGCTTCAGGGAAAGGCGAACAAAACACAACAGATGCTCTTTATTCAGAGTGGGTAGCAAGGGTCAAATTTATTATAATAGTAGATAATAAATGAAGTACCACAAAATTATGAAAGAAAAAAAAAAACCACCCCAATGAGAAATGGTCTTTTGTATCCCAGGTTTGAATAAAAAGCAGACAATGACAAACATCCATTGTTGCTGGGTGGGGATATACTGTTCTCTGTGCTGGCAAAACCGGCTTACAGAACCACTTTTGCCACTGCAATCAGTTATCAGTCCTGGTAGTTTTATTTAGAAAGATCATTCAAAGAAAGATGAACGGGAATTAAACTCCAAAGCATACTTCTATTGTGTAAGCATTCATTGGCGTTGTGTACTGTGAAAATTTGGTAAATGAAACGGTGTTTCAGTTACCAGAAGTGACTGAGATATCCAAACTTTTTATTATACACCATGAAGCAATTTGAGAAGTCAAGGTTTTTAGATGCAGGCACCCTTCTGAAAATCAAGTGTCTCTGTCAGATTTCTAGCTGGACACCCAAAATGCAATTAATTTCTGTATATTTATGTCAAAGGTCTTTGGTTTTGAGAGTCAATTACATAATTCTAAACCAGTCCCTAAACAGGATTCCAAGACCAATTTAACTGGCATTCATACAGTTCATTATTGGTGGTCCTGCGGATTGCAGACTTGAGTTGGGACTGGTTTCAGAAGTGAGATTAAGAAAAGCTGCATGTGGTTCAAAAGCACTTAGCTCTGCCTTCAAGGGGAAGCAGAATTTGTGATAATCTTTGCCAATACAGCAGATAGTGCATAGACACTGGGGTGAAATTCCCATTTCTCTTTGCCATCAGCTTCAGTGTGGCCAGGATTTAAATCCAGTTGCTTTAGGGACATATCCAATACTCATTTTATCAACTCAAAGACTTCCATTGACTTAAATGGGAGATGGATCATACTCTTAGAAGTCAGTTTACTCATAATCACAGCTCAGGAAAAGTGCTCCACTTCATTATTTCAGAAACAGAAGCAGAATGGTTTGGACTGGAGGGGGGAGAAAGGACAATCACAGTCACAGATCAGGACTACTCCAGCTAGCGCCAGGGTGGAAAAAACTAGTCTGCTTCATCCCTGTGAAAGAGAATTGGATTTCTCCTAGCAGGTCTGAAACTTTTTCTGAGGCAAGTTTAAAGCTGCAAATTGTACAAAAACACTTTCCGTCCGGCTAGACATCCTATTACAAACCTGTTCTATATTCTGTAAAGCTGACGGTGGGTGGCTTTCAGTTGACTTCCTCCCCACACACACATTCACTGCCCTTTGCTGCCAAGTCAGAAAGATGAAAAATCATATATACTTGCATTCACCAAGGGATCTCCAAAGCAACTTAATACTGGTTCAAATCTTCCTTGTCTTATAAATCGGATTCTTTCTGTAGATTGTTTACCTACCACTTCTAGTGTGTCTCCAATAAATTAAAATCTGCTGAAGTGGTAAAATGTACGAAAGATATAGTGAATGGTCTGCAGGCTGTACAGTGGAGCCATTATTCTAAGAGGAAGTAGGAAAGGCAATCATAAAATTTTGAAAAATTATGCAATAACTTTGTAGTTATTGCCCATCTGTATTCATTACAATGATCTACTTCACAGGCATATAAATAGAACTGGCAAGTAAAAGATGTGCTGTTTGCCTCCAGACATGGCACTAGGCTTCAGCAAATTCAACTAATGACTTTAGAAAAAGTGTTGTAAATGTTCATCAACAGATGGGATCTAATCACCTCTCCTCCCACCCCGCATTTTACATTCCCCCATGCTTGCTCTTACCCCTGCCCAGGACAACTTTGGAAGAAAGATGACAAAATTTAATGGCTTCATTTGAAGGGCAACCCTGATACAGTACATGACTTCATTCTCACAAGGCAACAAGTCCCATAAATCACACCTACTGAGTGCGCCCATTAGAGCTTCAGTATGACAACTTTATGCCTAACACTCTTCAAACAAGGACCACACAAAACCAAGAGTGTAAAATTGCCGTTGACTCACAGCAGCTTTTATAACATGCACTCAGCTCAAAGACTTAACTTACATGGTTTTTAATGATGTTTGGGCATAGGAGACCTCTCACTGATTCAAGACAACATATGTTAAAAAAAGAAAAAAAAGCAGAATATATTTGGCAGAGGTCTTTCCCTTGCAGTTCCCACAGAGAAATATGTCAGTATAATGGAAAAATGATTGTCTAATTTTGTAAAGAAAGGGGATCCTCAGAAGTGTTTCTTCCTAAAATTAATAAGAAATGGTATTTTTTTGTGTTACCATGGGGAGGGAAAGCAGTAGGAAATGTGGTATTTCTGGGTTAGATCCTCAACTTGTGTATATCTGCACAAAGGCATGGAAGCAGGTAGAGCTACACACACTCTCATGGGAGTCCCAGTCCTGCAAGAGTACATCCTGTCTCCAGGAATATTTGCACCATTAGTCCAGTAAGCAGCCTACACTGTAATGGCCCCACTTGCACCGAGTGCAAGCACAGGCACAATTGCAGTGTCGAGCTGCAGCAGCGTGCTAACACCAGAGAGGAGTGAGCCCCAGTTGAGGAGCTGACTGATGCTGTTCGCAGAGTTAGATAAACCGCTGGCATGAAGCGCTGGGCATTCAAAAATATCCTGGCTGAACTGCCCTGCCAAGCCGGGAGCCTCCGGTGCAGAGGCTGCCACTGCAGCCTCCTGCCTGAACAAAGGGTGCATAAGGGGCTCGCGAGTGGATCCAAAGATTTTTATGTGCTTCAGACCAGGGCTCCCATTGCTTCCCTCCAACAATGTGACATGCATCACCAAATTTTACTAAGAATGTCTTATTTCTTCACACAATAGCTTCCCCCCGCACCCTCCCTACGGCTACAAATGAGACCGAGGGGGTGAATCTTACACTCTCTCTGTAACGGACTTCCTTGCATTTGGAAGGCAAAAACAAGGGGTTTATATAATCAGGCTAACATGCAAACCAATTGAAATTACAATGGTACGTTAGAGTATATTCCTTAAGTATTCAAACCACAACGAAAAAAATTTCCCTCCACTAAACTCCAAGGGGCTGACTGAAACCCACAAAAGCTGGGAAACACGGTAAGGTCTGACTGAAAGCCTGTCCTTACTTCACCCCTGAGGAAAAGAGTAGAGTATATAGACAATATTGGCTGCTTTTCGGAGGGCCCCAAATACATAGCAGAGCTATTAAGTCCCACAAACGAAATAGGAGGCTTGCAATCATGTACTCTCTCCCATTCCCACACAACCAGACCTCTAACTCACATGCTTGCAGGGCAGCTGCTTTCTTTCTGTGCAGGACCTTCATTGCCACAGGCGCCAGTCTTGGCTCTGCTTCCCTGTTTTATAAGTTTTAAGTTAGCACCTGCCATGCTTTTCTCTCTCCTTGCCCTTGCCGTCACAGAAAGAGGTTTTGATAGCATCTACACAAGAGAAAACAATACCAAAAAAAGGTGAGCATAACAGCTCTGGATGCCTGCTTTCCTATGGATTCGTGGCCCGTCCCCTGTTCCCATATTCCCCATTCCCAGCATCTGTCCTCCTTCCCCTCTCCACGATGGCATGACATATGCCTTAGCAGTCAGCTGGGGCAGTGGTCCCAGCTGTTTTAAGGCACTGCACGTGCTGCCTGCTCAGATGGGTCCTACTTTTTCAGAGTGATAAGGTACTAACTTTTATTTGCCTTTTCCTTAATGAATGTACTAATATGAATCTTCTTCCTCTACCCAGATATCGCTTTTCATGAAAATTCACAGGCACTTGTCTTCACTTCTACCCCGCTGCCAAATTGCACTGAAAGGGACTAGTGAGTTCAAAAGTCATTAGGAAGGATAGATGGACAGATCGTACGTTCACAGAAACATTATTTCTTTAGAAAATCAGCCTAATATAACCCTATCACAGAAGCCTTTAAGACCAGTACTAAATGAATCAAAACTACAGAGTTGTCCACGGATGCACTTATGAGTCAGCTCTGCAGATAGAGCGGGTTTCATTTTCATCTAAGATTCACATAACTAAAATTACTTGCCTGCCTAAGGCTCATCTAAGTTTCTCCGAGTCTTCTGAGGAGGCTGCCAGGACGATCAGTGAAGAAGGGTTTAATAAATTAGTGTGCACAGACATATGCCTCATGTAGGTGCACATGTAGGACCCTCCACTCCTGTTTCTGCATAATTGAAGGTTCCAAGCTCTTCACCATCTTTCACACATTTTCTACAAACCATATTTTCTACTCTGTACGTAGGAACTTACTTACAGTGTATTATTACTGTAGGAAAGTAATTTTATTTCTGGTTTTTGGGTGCAGAGCTGAAAACTCTTGAAGATCAAGATCCTAGTAAAGTATCCAGTTTCTGTGGTTTTCAGGACTATTGAGAAATTGGGATCACAGGCCTCAACCAAGGACCTACAGAAGTTCACGGAAAAGAAAGGAGCTGAATGTAGTTCCAAATCCTAGATTAATGCTCTGGTTCCATCCTGTTGCATCTGTCCCTTAATGACCTATAATTTAATTAGCTGTGGGTGAAAAAAAAAAAAAACCAAACCCAAATACATAGGGAAAAGAATTAAAATAAAGAAATATTTCAATTTTACTTGTACAGTTTTCCAGTCCTGTGTTACGCATAGTCTAGACTCAACCGTATGCTGAGGACACTTTAAATCACCATAGTAAATTAGAGAGGTCTTGAAGAAAGCAAATTAGAGAGGTCTTGAAGTAGGCAAAACTTCTTTTTGCCTCCCCAACCCCTCCCTAGCTACCACTGTTTAAAAGCTACTTTGCTCTGATGAGAATTAGCTTTTAAGTCTCAAGAAAACCCAGATTAACACTATTAGAATGTACTTTTTTTTCTATAATGCTATCTTATGGAGGGGAAGCAGCATGCTGTACGAATGGAAGCAGCTTCAATCTCTGCTTGAAACTGGGGAACAAAAGTTTCTCTGCAAACAAAGAAACATAAATTAAATTTAAAAAGCAATGTTTCACATTCTTCATGGGTTGGCATGAGCCTGCAGGCTGACTGTTTGCGATACTAAAGCCATGGGTGCACCCCATGAAAGACATCCAAAAGTTCTGACACTGAAGCATAATGGTTAGGGCTATTCAAATATTCCATCTGCTTTGCTCTGTTTTTAAATGAGTACATGTGAAGTACTTGGGGGGTTTTGTTTTTTTTTTCCCCCCAAAGCAAGAGAGGGTATTGTTTAGCTGTTAGACAACAGAGCTGGGCAACCTGAGAACACATGGAATAAATAATGCAGAAATTTGTATAAAGCCCCTTATATCACATGTGATCTTATCTGTAATCAGTTCTGCCTCAGCAAAGATACCAGATAGTTTCCAGGTTTGGAAAATTAGTGAAAAAGAAAAGATTTCTTTACTTTAGAGAAGAAGTAAATAAGAATGGATAAGAGAAGAGTATACAATACCACAGATGCTCTAAAAAGGGAGAATAGTCACATTCAGGGAAGTTAAAAGGTAAGTCACTTAAATATGGTGAAAGTAAAGACTTTTTAGCAGAACGTATAATTGGTCATTGCTACAGGATGTGCTTGAAACAAAGAATTTAGCAAGATGTAAACACGGTTTAGATGTGTATATGAATAATGGCCTTATCGTTATTATTTATTAATACAAAGGTTAATGATATCATTTGGGGGTTGGAAAGCTGGATAAACCTGATTAGATTTTCACATATTTAGAAAATCTAAAAGCCACAAGAGACCACTGAATCATCTCCTGTATAATGTTGCTTATTAAGTGTCACCCAAATCCCCTCACACTAAATCCAGCCACTTTGAGCTGAAAAGTTTATGTTCCCAAGAGATCAGTCTGAATACTGTGAGTGGAGATCAGGAGAGACTGCATTGTCACCAGCGCTGAGGCCCTTGCAAAAACATGGAACTGAGGAGTGAAACTGTATAAAGGTGTGCCTAAAGCTCTAACCCACAAGATTGGAGAGAGTCAGTGGGTACCTTCTCTTTGGCTGTTTGCCCTTCAAAAATGTTCAAGTAAAGAAGTCTGGGGAAAGATATGTGTCAGAAATATGTTCTTTACTAAAAACTTAGTGATGATTAGAATCTTAGGAGAGTTCTCAAGATAAACACATTCTGCGGGGATTTGGTGTTGACTATTTTTCGTGTACTGTACCTATACCTTCTGGAAGATGAAAAACAGGACTTTATGTGAAGATTGCTTAAGACCCTGCTTCTAACCCCCACCCAGCCCTGCTCTTTGAGTGTGTTCCCCTGTAGCCTCAGGTCTGCCACTAAGACCTACACTCTTTCGCAACCCCTATATGCAAACGGGTAAAGAAGAAGGAGAGAGAACATCACTGTTAATACAGCATGCTCATCTAGAGAAGAGGAAGCACCCAAGCATGCTTGCTATGTACCAGTGGACAGCACAGGTCCACAGTGACAACTCTTGGGTACTGAAGAACTTCCTACCAAAAAGAGAATAATTTGAGCACTCCCTTTAAGTCAGTCTTCATTGCCTCTTCTTCTTCTGTACTGGTGCAAAATGGGCTTAGTGAGGACTCAAAACTGAGCTCTACTCAAGCTGGATGCCTTTACCACTACCTTACAGCATATCAGTGCAAAGACTGACTTGCATGTCTATGTTCATTTACTGTACTAGCACAAATTTCTGCCTAAAAGCCATGGATGAGGTGATGTACCTCTATGCATTGATTTATGCCAGTTCAGCTATAGCACCTCTAAAACTCCTATCTCAACTGAATCAGGGGTGTTCTTACAGTCAAGCAAGTATGCAAGACCTAGAACAAATAAAGAACAAAGTGTCTAAGTTATAGCACCTTGACTCCTAAAGGGAAACACAGGTGTTTCTGTTAGCCACCTAGGCCTCTACCAGACTGAATGAAGAGAACTAGGCACCTCCACATAAGAGAAGATTGCATGCTGATGGGGAGCTACCTAGAGATTCTGGATAAGAAATGCTGAGTATGGGCTGTGTATCAAAGTTTGTCTCTTACCAGAGCTTAGATGCTTGACTTTGCAGCCTAGAATTAAAGTCCTCACCTTGAGAAATAAATTCTGCAAGCCATTCATCTACTCTTTATTTTTAAAAAGAAAATCCACAAATTTTGGTTAAAGTAATCAAAGAAAGAGAGGGAGATCAAAGAAGCTTTCCCTTCCACAGTTTCACCACCCAAGCAATTCTAAGCTTTGGTCGAGTTGCAGTGCCTCTGCATGTGTCACCAGAAGAATTCCATGCAGAAACCTTATCCGAATAAAGTGCTCTCTGTGGCTGTTCTTCCCCTTTGCTTTTTTTTCTTTCTTCATGGCACAAGGTTTTCAAATATTTCAAATATTTAAGAAGACATTAACATGATTAAATTCATTCAGGAAGAACGGCCTTTCCTAGAGGATTTTAGAGTTCTCAGCCTTCACACTTTTATACTGAATTTCACAATAAAATGTTTCTCTCACTCATAGTCTTGGAGACAGTTGTCATTTTTTGCTTCTTAGGTTGTTTTTTTTCTGTAGAGAAACTTTGATATGGTTCAAACTTGAGAGATATAAAAAAGATCCAAGCCTTTACCACATAAGAAAACTTGATTTGAAGAAAACCTCAGTGCTTTAAGGATACTTGACTTACTATATGGAAACATTCAGGGATAGCAATACCAGGATCCCATTGCACATAACTCTTCAAATGCCACTCAGTTTCTTGAGATTCCTAACAAGGATGCCTGCAGGGGGGATAATTTTATATGAAGGACTCAGGCCCTCTGGTTTCGTAAAGGAAATGTCTATACGTATACCTTAATTTGTTCTCTGTAAGTGCCTTACAATTGGCATGCATGCACGCACATGTAAATGTCTCTAACTGCCTTAAAAGTCCAGTACAGTGTGTAAATTTATCCATAAAATAGTGGGTGCTAGAGTCCCAGCATTTCCCCATTTATCACTGTCCTAGAGCAGAAGAGGGAATGAAGACTCACCAGGTTGGTTGAGGACAGTCAATATAGTCCTCGTGCAGAGCTGTCATTCAGCTAGATAATGGGCTGGAGAAGCTGGAGGAACGGGCTGACAGGAGCCTTATGAAATTCAAGACGGACAATTGCAAAGTCCTGAACATGGGACGGACAAACCCCATGTAATTTTACAGCCAGGGGACTGATTGGATGGGTAGAAGTTCTGCTGAAAAGGATCCAGAAGTCCTGGGGTCCTGGTGGACAGAAGGTTGGACAGGAGTCAGCATTATGCTCTGGCAGCAATGAAGGCTAACAGTGTCCTCACTGATAGCAACAGGAACACAGTCAGTTGATTGAGGGAAGTGATTATTTCCCTGCACTTAACACCTGTTTGGGCACATCTGAAATATGCCATCCAGATTTGTCCCCACACCTCCCTACCCCCTCAAACAAGACAGACAGTTATAAACTTGAGCAGGTCCAGTTGAAGGCCACCAAGATAGTCACAGAGCTGAGACCCATCAACTAAGAAGAGAGGCTAAGGGAGCATCGCTTATTTAACCTGAAGAAGAGAAGGCTTAGTGGCAGGAGGGGAGACCTAATAACTCCCCATATCTACAAGGAAGTTATTCAGAAAATGGAGCCAAGACTTTAGGAAAGTGAGCATCAGGAGAATGAGCAACAGTGATCATAAACTGAAACAACTGAGGTTTAGATTGTGTATAAAGAAAAAAAAATAATGGTAAGAACAACCAATCACTGGAACAGCTGCCCGGAGATGTTGTGGAATATCTATCCCTGGAGGTTTCCAAGATCCAACTGGACAAAGTCTTAAGCAGCCACACCTGAATTCAGTATTGATTTCTCTTTGAGCAGGAGGTTGGATTAGGTGACTTCCTGATTCCTTTCCAGTCTGAACAATTCTGGAATTATGACTGCAATGCACAAACGGAACAGGCAAAGTCACAAGTTTTAAGCAGAAACATCTAATCAGTCTGTGTTCACACAGAAAGATGGCCATGAGAGCCTACCTCTGAAAGAGAAGCTATTCCAACAGTTTTCCAGCATATGTTGTCCAAATTCTTGACTTAAACTTCCACTTAAATTTCCAGTTTTTCAGACCACTTCTCGTTCTTTTTGCTTTCTGAAGTAGAGCACTTATCCCTGGAGTAGAAGCTGAAATGGTACTTTTGCTGGAAGTAAATCTGTAGCCAGAGAAAGAAGTCCCCAAAGCTTTTCACTCAGAGAAAGGGAGGAAAGGGAAAAAATCTAGTGCCAGGCTGGGAAAAAGGGACAAGAAGATACTTTTTTTATTCTGTAGTTCTGTCATTTTATGTTCCATGGAAATTAAAGCATTTGCATATAGTAGTTTCACATCCCTCTTTCCCACCCAGGCTTGGCATATGTGGGAAATTCAAGTTCTTGAAAATAGCAACCACCCAGCCCAGCCATCCCCTTACTCCCCCGGACAGAACTGGCTCAACTGGTTCCATCCTTCAGAACCTGCCTCTCACAGGCAGGGAGAGAATGTTTATAAGTACCATATTGCAAGCAAATGAACATACAAATGTGTTGGGAGGTGCCATGCCACTGTTGCTATCAAAGGTTAACAATCTTGAGCCAGAATCCTAAATCCCAAGCCTGGCTGAAAAGCAGCTAGTTCCCAAAAGTTCTTTTAATAGTATATTTGGGGATCAAAATTACTGCTTATTATCTGAATCAATTTTTTCAAACTATGTTTTTTGGACTAAGAAAATCAAATACATACTCATTTTTGGATGAAGAAAATAAAATATGTACTCATTTATATAGTTATATGAAAAAAAAAGAACGGATGATGGGAAGTAGCATTCTTGCCTAATTCCTCTAAAACAGGAACTACTTTCTGAGTGTCTGACACTGCATTGTCTTCTTCAGAGAGTGAAGCCATTATGACTGCAATGCACAAATGGAACAGGCAAAGTCACAAGTTTTAAGCAGAAACATCTAATCAGTCTGTGTTCATGAGAAAGATGGCCATGGGAGCCTACCTCTGAAAAAGAAGCTATTCCAACAGTTTTCCAGCATACATTGTCCAAATTCCAGCATATGTTGTCAAAAATGAGCCTCCCCGTCCATCAAGGATGACATCAAAAAAGCAAGAGAGGTACTTTATTTGTCACAATACACCCTCTTGGAAAGAATTTTGTACTATTTAAAACACTTTTGATTGAAAACCCTTGATATTTATAATTTAAGAGAGTTTTCAATTAAAACATTTTCAAAATAAAAAATAAAATTAACATTAACAATATCCTTTGCAACCTGGTAAATTCTAGGCAATTCTACTTATTTCTTTTTTATTACACATTTGTGTTTTCTTTTGAATGCTCAGTTTATCAGCAACTTATATTTTGATAAAGGGTCATAATCAGCACTTGTTGGAAAGAAATCTTGGCAAACACAGCTTGTGTGTGAAACAACTTCAGTGACTGGTCTTAACAGTAAGACCAAATTTTCCACTTAATTTATAATACCAGAGTTGTACCCAAACAAGCCTTAGTTTATATAGGTGGCAATAACTGATGTACCTAATACCTTCGATCTCAAACCTCTGCACTGAAGAAGCTAGAAGTTCTTTATAAGAAAAGATCTTTCTGTAAAAAAATCTCTCCTAAATTAAGTATGTGTACACATACAAGTGTATATAAACCCAGTATGATTTTTGCAAGCTGCACAGAAAACTCAGAGAGTTTACACTCATTTTTATAGTCAGGCATATAAATGACCCAAGTGTATTTGAAAAACGCATTCAGACTTTTAACTCAAGACCTGAAGGCACAGTTCCCATTGTTTGGTATAGAATATTGCAAGTCATACCAGTGTGGATAGCTATGGCCTTAGAGTCTGGGGTTATAAGAAGAAAGAGATTACAAGAATAATTACTGAGAAGTGCTACATAATGAGAACAACTTTCATTTCATTAGAAAATCTCATCTAAAGTGGAAGAAAATACTTGTGAATATTTGTTAAAGCACTTGCACAAAAGTCTTACAAACAAGGAGAAAATAATGAAACCAGATGATTTGCAGGGTGACTCAATGGACTGTGCCTAATATGTGCCTTCTGAAGAGAATGGCATGCTTTTAACTACACTGCCTAGAACAGTTTTCTCCTAGTACATGTCTTCACAACTAGCAGTATAATGAATTAGGTGAGAGCCAAAACTTATTAGCAGATGAGAGTGAAAAAGTGTCAGTTTCAGCCATAGAGACGTGGTTTTCACGTTTGAACAATTTTCTCTGTGTTTGCAGCATCCCTAATGTTATGCTCAGAGCCATGTCACAGTGTGGGAAGGGGTATTGTTACCCCACTGTATACAATAAAAGATTTGCAGCAAGACTTATCCATTTTTCCCCTTGACATACATTATGACTTCATGACACTCAGGAATGATCCTTCTCTGAGACTCTGCCTAACCACTTTTGCAGTGTACAAGGGTTGTGTTGTTCCCCTTGAAATGCTGGTGGTCAGTCTAGTAATGAGCTGTGGATAGGGGCCCTTAGCAAGTCTGTCTTCTAGACAGCTTGAAAATGTCCTTTATTTCTGACACACTCCACCCTAGCTTTGCCTGCCCTAGCTTTGTCAACTCTTCCATCTGGCACAGAAATGGCATCTCACTTGCTTTCCTTTGGTGGCCACTAGAGAGTTAGAGATTCACAAGATCAGGACTGAGCCACATCTCAGAAGTGCTCACTGGAAAGCTAGGAATTCCATCTGCTTCTAGAAAGTGTTGGCTTGTAGACAAGTGCAGAGATATGTGTGCCCCTTGGAGCAACATAACCTCTCACTCTTCTTGGAAGTGGTCGCAGCACAATGAGACAAGTAACTAGGGCTTTGACCCTAGTATTGTGAGAACCATCCTTCAAAGTCTAAAAGGGAGTGCCTGAAGAAGGGAAGCAGTTCTGGCAGACAAGGTTCAGGTATGGGGGAGTCTGTAAAACCTCGTGAATATTGAGATATTTTATACCCTTTGGCTATGAAAATGAACCTTCTGCATGTTAGGTAGTAGAGGATCCTCATAGACATCTGCCACCTCCTGTTTAATATCATACTGAGATACTGCCCTTCCTTTCTGTGGGATACTGGAACAGCAGATGAAAACTCCCTACCTGTTTAAACCCTAGTCCGTTCAGTTTGTTATAGGGATACTTTCTGATACCTCTGACTGCATTCCACTTTTCATAGTAAGGGTGGGATTCTTTTCATTGGGTTTTAAAAACAAGGTGCCTAGTCAAAACACCATGACTTTTTGTCAATGAACAGACACACATCCCAGAGCCCTCTCATCCCAGACGTGCATTCTAAGAACACTCTTGAGAGTGAACATTTCTCTTCAATGAGCATAGAAAGACTCCAGACAACTACTCTAGAAAAGATTCCTACACATAAAAATGGTAAAAGTTAGGTCACAGGAACCATACCTTTAATGTGTAGTGTTGTTTGTGCATTATATATTACAATATAGCTCACCTCCTGGTGGAAGACGCTGTGGTATTTTTCGCACAACCCTCATTTCTTTCTAGGTGATTTTTATGTTGCCAAGACAGCACTATCAAGATCTGTACTATCTTCTGCCAGAGCACCTCTGACCAGAGTGTAGAAGGACCAGCTGTACAGGGCACAGCATGAGAACAGTCACCAAAGTTAATTATTCAATAGTGCCTGAGAAGTATTGCCCCACCTTTGATGCAGCAAAGGACCACCAACAGCAGGAGGAAACGAACAGGTGGAAATAGCAACCTTGCTACTGCCTCTGGAAGATATTTGCCAGTGTCCCTGATTTAAGGTGACAGGTTTTCTAAGCATGTAGATTTGGTGGGCATCAGTACCCTTGCAATGCTCTGCGCAGTCGCTCTGATTTGAGGACTGGTGCAGAGTGCAGGGAGCGCCCCACTGGGAACTCTGGGGACTTTTCATCCAATAAGCCAACTTCTTAAGGTACAAGTCAGTTCAGCCTGCCTGCTGTCAAAGTAACCAGCTCAGTAGCCAGACTGATTGTCGTGGTTTAGGCCAAATTGGCTACTGGGGACCTAGGGGACCCCAGATAGGACCGACNCTATAAACATTGGTCTTATCACTCTGAGAAAGTGAACATTGTCTGCACAATATGCTGTTAATTTCAGTAGTTAGAAGAGGCCCAGCTAAGAAGCGAAGTTACTGAACAAAATTGGTTCTGTTTTACCTCAAACCAGGACACTGATGAAGGATTGAAAAGAGCACTGGTGACTGAAAAATATTTGCAGTAAACAGCTATCAAAGTCTGAAAAAAATCCAAATACTTATGAGACTGGTATTCTTCTTTTCTTCTTAGGCATATCAGAGGGAGTAAGGGCTGCAGGATCTGGCCCTACGTGGGTAACAGCCTTTTTAATTTCCAATTTCTTTTTAGGGGGATTAATAGATTGGTCTTTCCTTGTGTAAAACCATGATTCATCCAACATGTCGAGAGCATCATATTCATAAATATACCACCGTGTCTGGTGTTTTCCACTGAAATTGGCAAATATACTTAGAAAGAAGTGAAATGAAAATTTCAGGAATTTCCAATTGGGCTTAGCAAGTTGTTAAAGAAGAGTGATGACTGGTATCGATGTAAAGAGTTATGAGCTGCCTGGTTCTTCTGTTTTATGGAACAGCTTAGCCATAGAGCATACCTACTTCACTGCCACTGTGGCCTGGTCCTGGCCATGGCTTTAATTTTTCTGAGGATGTTATTCATAAATGTTCTCTTAATCAAGCTCAGGCCCAGAATTTTACTGTAGAGGCCAAACTAATTGCCAGGATACATGAGATGCCAAACCCTAGAAGGTAAAGCTAAAATTTGTGTGTCCTGGCTCAGACAAGCACTATGTTTCAAACCTGAAATAAAAAGTGGGTTTTTACATTTTTTAAATAGTTGATTTTTCCACTCCGACAATTAGGACTCTGTGCTTCTCAAAGAATTTACACTGTGAATAAGTACATCTCCTTCAATTTTTTAATTTGACCAAAACAAAAAATTATCCCTCTTTTTAAAAGATTTTTATTTTCAAGAGAAAGAAGTAAGGATTTATTCCAAAATTATCCCTGGCTAGTGTGCATGGTTACCACACTGAAAGAGACAGCAGTTTTCTGGGTGAAATGGCATTGCCCTGGGTGCCAAGACTCACATGGAAGGTATGCCAGGGACTGTGAAGATTTTTATGTCTCTCCTGCCATCATAAACAGGAATGTTATATCTTTCAACTGGGCAACTGGCATGTTCCCCATTGATTACACCCTTTTATTGAGAAAGGGAGAGATGAATGATTTTCTTTATTCTGTTCACATGTAAAAACTTCTACAGGATTAACAATCTCTCGGTTCTTGATCAAAACACCAGCTCCAACACAAAATGTTGTGCCATCTCATAATATCTTAATATTATGTTCATAATAATCTGATATGGGAATAATCCCACTCATCATTAAGGAACTGAAATGTTATTCCATAAGCAACATAACAACAATGCTGAGACTTTTAAGTTCAAAGCCTGCTAGCCCTCACTTCTGCAACTGTGAGAAACATTTCACTTTGCCATTCTCAATCACATGATTAGGAAGAAGTGAGATGAGGTGATGTGAGATACGGTGCGTGGACAGAAAAGCTGATGAACCCGAAAGCCTGTACACTTTTTCTCTTTGTGTCATCACTTTTCTTGATAAAAAAAAAGGCCACAGCTCTGGGCAAGCCATACATCAGGTCCCTGAGTGCATCTTCCCATCCCAAAGAGTTTTGCTGCCTGGGCCCACAGCCAGCTCACTGATATGGCACAGCCATATCATCCATTGGTTCAGATGGTTGTGAAAGCACAGCTTTGAAAAAATAACTATCCACCCTTTTGAAACCACCACCCCTCCTTTGCTCAGTGGCCACTTTTATGGTCAGGCCCTTGCCACTCACCTGAGTTATGCTGCTGGTACACCTGCACCCAATTAACACCTTCCTAATTTTGTCCCTTATCCCAGCCCATTGATTTGACTTTCTGGCTTGATTTCAGGCCTGCCTTGTCACCATGGACTTTTTGATCAGTACTGTTGGCTGGCTGTGGATACTGTCACTGGACCTGTTTGGGTACATTGGGGCAGCTCCCTTGTTGGCAAGGTCTGTGGCCCTGCCTTCCCTGCTGTGACTTTTGGCTTCTTAAAGAGCATCCTGTCTTTGCTGCTCCACTATGCCTTGCAACACTTCATGCCTCGATCACCACGGTTATAAAATACTGCTATGAGAGTGTAGGGGATTCTGTGACCTTGATTCAGTACTGATTCAGTCAGAATCCTATCCTATCATCAGGAAAGACTCACAACCCAGCAATCTACTAGGCAGATGCATTAGCTAGTTATCTTCATCCTAAAGGAACTCCTACTCACCCCA
This sequence comes from Anarhynchus alexandrinus, assembly GCA_008711295.1. Lineage (NCBI taxonomy): Eukaryota > Metazoa > Chordata > Aves > Charadriiformes > Charadriidae > Anarhynchus > Anarhynchus alexandrinus. Next base: position 6,496 of record VUYV01001156.1, on the reverse strand, counting down.
TTCCTCCACAGGGTAAACTTGAAATATTTCACTTGTCCTCTGGAGCCCTGAAGAAGACTTTTGTGCTGGGCACATAGTTCAGGACTCTGAAGTCTGGGTCAGATGAGGAAAAGCTGGAAGAGCTTAGTCAATGAAGGAAAAATCTGTAAAAAAAACCAACACCAAAACCCAGCAGAAAACAATGAAAAACATTAGTTCTATTTCCTTTAATAGAGAAGCCAAAAGGATTTTTGCCAAAGACTTGACTAAGAACTGTTGAATGTAGAAGTATGTTCTTGTCAGCAATTCTTAATTTATCCTTGCCTGTATTTCAGAGTAGTCATCTAGCATTTTGACACTAGGTGCGGGATTGGATTTGATTGGGTACCATGAGCCATATGCAGCAGGCATGAGTTAGACTTACTGTGTGTCAGAAGCAGGCCATGTCTGAGTTAGATCCAAAGCACTCATACTGAAGGTTATGTTTTTCTACAAAAAAGTCCACTCAATGCAGCATTGCTTTTCACTGCCCTCTTTATCTTGAGAAGTGGTGTCCAAACTTAAAATATTAGTTTAATAGTGATTTTATATAGATGAATATTGAAATTGCACCTGCCCTTCCCACAAAGGTTCTAGAAATGGCCACAGACTAGTTTTAGCCTCTTAAACCATTGTCACATCAGACTTGTTCTCAGCAGCAAAGCTAGGCTCTTGCTCAGCTCTACTTCACTCCTTTTCTTTCTGCCCTTATGCTGCCACCTCAAACTCACCCTCCCACTACTGCAGTCATAATGAAACAGAGGAATTAAATTAGGGAAAAGCTGCAGATTGAAAATAATCCATCAGGGAAACAAAGAGCTGACTGAAAAGGATCAGTCAAGACAGTCCACAAGTAATTGTGCCAGAACAATTGAGACGGCAGTCAGGGAGTGGAAATAAGCAGCTGGTGTTGGAAGGAAGGTTGAGGAACAGCTTCAACTGATTTTGTCACTGAGAAAAATGCTGTGGAACTGTGACACAAGAGCCTAAGCATCATTGACTTCTTCAAGGCTTGCATCTTCAGGCACTGTTTTCAAGATACAGCCACAGCTCCTTGTTTTCTTAAGGGGGTCAGAAATGTCACTCTTTTGTCACAGAAGTAAAGGTATACATTTGACCTCACCATGCAAACTGCAATAAACCCTTTAAACAGTTAATCTCCCTCTTTCCATTTTTCAAGATGCCTGAGAACAGCTTACAAAATCCTCATCTCTGCTTTAATTCAAAACTTTTGTGAATATCGTCAGTAGACTGTTACTGCTGTGGAGTATTGCATGCAATATGCATCGCTTCCATGTCCACTTACATAGCTAATTAGTGACATTAGACACTACAAGCTAGTTGAATGGAAAATTGGAAAGTCACATTGCTTTTGGCTATGCAGTTAAAGATGCTGGTGGACAATTCAAAATTCAAACTACAATAAAAAGAATACATTTTCCATGAGGATTCTGCTAGGCAAGCTCAAACATAAAAGTACATAAAAGTGTACAATGAGGGAACTGAAATACACTTTTGAAGTTAAATGAATAGCTACATGATGGATAATGGTTTGTTTTATTCACTCAAGTCTGTAAACATACATGACATTATAATAATGGATATAATAATAATGAAAAACACTGTATTGTGATTCTGGATAAGCACTCAGAACTGTCAGTTCTTGTCCAAATTATCTGGATCACTTGGGCATGGAAAAACTGGGTGGGGAATTAGATGAGATCAGGGAGGGAAAAAGGAAATCTCATGAGAATAGAGCTATGAGGATTTCTGCTTATGGTATTTTGGCAGTTTCTCAACCCAGAAGCACACAGCAAATGAAAAACAGCAATAACAAACTCCAGATACTGTTGGGAATTAACCGAACTGCCAAGAACATGGCAGTTTCTGGGACCCTACGCACAGATAGAAATGGCTTGTGGCATGCCACCCTCCAGTCAGCTGCTCACAAAATTGTACGGTGTTGGTGTTTACTGCTGAGTCACGCTGGCAGACAGACCTTATTTATTCCAAACATGATATAAGAGGATTTGGAGTGTGTTTTGGAACAGTGGAAACTTGTAGCTGCAACAGAGGAATCCCCCAGAGAAAGCTTCAAGAACAGTTAAGCTTGAGAAGAATAGTCGGGTTCTGTCCTTACTGGGGCTATTGAAAAGCCAGAAGACAGTGAGAAGGTATGCCTCAACCTGCAGCATGTAGAGTTTGTTCAGAAAAGGGATGGTAGTTTTATCTGCTTACAAACCCTTTCCTGACCTATATCACTCATGTCTAACAAACAGATGAATCCTTTGCAAAATAAGAGTCTGTTTGTTTGTTGTCTACTCCAACCTTCTGCATCATGCCAGCACCAATTTTATTATCTTCAGTTGCTCTCCCACTGATGCAATCTTTTATAATGCTGGAAAGGGAACTTTGAAAATGTGCGCACACACTCATGGTTATACTGTTTTACACTTGTCCTGCATTAAGTACAAATTATTACAAGAACTACAGGACAAGGAGGCTCAGAGTCTGAATATGTCCCCTGGCAATCTGGTGACCTTCGAGTCTGGTCTTCAGGATCTGCTGTGCATCTGTTGATAAGTACCCTTTGCAGAAGGAGCTGGCATAAAAGGAATTTGTCCTTATATTGGGTCATATTCTTAAATAGCACAGGTTGGCACAGCCCCAGTAACTCTGATAGAGGTACCCGATTTACACCAGGCGTGCAGGACCCCCATGGGTTTTCAAGGAGTACATTAAAGAAGAACTTCCCACTAACAGGGTGAGATCATATGTTGGCATAGTCTCAGAACATAAAAGATCTAAAAGACCAAGCCGACATGTTACACCATGTTACAATGAATAATAGAATTCTCTATGTAACATACAGCTAGTAAATACATTAAAAAAAAAGAAAAAATGGACAGAACGCCACCAGCCAGCTGTGTGCTCTTCTGCTTCTACCACCAAACGTCGCCAGCAGATTCAGCTCTTTGTCTCAGGGATCAGCAAGACTGGGGCTGTTCTTCAGGGGAGAAAAAGCCCGTAGCAAGGGACAACCCCAGCACAGGCAGTGATGGTACCCTCATCACTAGGGCACAGTTTGAGAGCATCTGAATGACCAAGTCAGAGTAGGGTGCTGATAACAGGCTCCATCAACAGTCTACGGCAAGGCAAGAAAGGTGAGGAGTTAGGTCTGTCCATCCATCCCCAGTCAAAAATAGCAAGAGAAGGCCAGAAGCAGGAGTGGAGACAAAGATACCTACAGCAATCACTTAGAGTCCTTCAAGAAAGTCCATGAGTAAGCCAGCACAGACAGGACTGGACACATAATGGGGCTAGCAAAGGCACCTAAATCAAAGATGCAAGGAGGCAGAGGGGAATAATCTCTTAGCCATTAGTGCTATATAATATTTACATAAAATTATTGAAGGCATAACTCATAAAAGCTAAATGAGAGGGTAGATTTAGAAAAGATATTTGGAAGAAATTTTTCACTATGAGGGTGATGAGGCACTGGAACAGGTTGCCCCATCCTTGGAAGTGTTCAAGGCCAGGTTGGATGCGGCTTTGAGCAACCTGGTCTAGTGGAAGGTGTCCTTGCCCATGGCAGGGGAGTTGGACCTAGGTGTTCTTTAAGATCCCTTCCAACCTAAACCATTCTATGATTCTATGATGATTCCAAATTAAAGCATACATGCTGTCTTCGAAAGTGCACTGTGTAAGAAGCAAATCTGAAGACACTTGATTAAAAATAGTAGGTTTTACTTCCATTTGTAGCTCCTGGAAAGGATTATATGAACAACGACAGATGATCTAAGGACACGAGTAGAGAGATCTGTGCAGCTAGAGCTTGGCCATTATGTAAAATGCCCTTGAAATATTTATTTTAGGTTGGCTGAAGGAATGGCATTTCACCTTGCTGAAGTGGATCATAGTTTGTCAGCATGTATCTACATTATGTGGAACATCCTATTGTAACCAGATTTAACAGCAACACAAGACATGTGACTCTTGATCAAACTCATGACTACAAGGCAAAAGACAAAGAGCTGCTCTTGGAAGGAGACAGGCCCCCAAAAGATAGTCTGAACAGAAGTACCTGAACAGAAGTAGCAAGGAATTTAACAATCTGTTTCCATGACAACCTGAAATTCATTTGATCTTTCTATGTTTTGAAAGCATGTGTAATTTAGCTTTTCTCATGCTCATAATTTAACAATTAAGTACTTTTTTTGTTGACAAATATTTACACATTGAAACCATATCAGCTTTGGTGAAAATTTTTGCATATTCTAGAATAGAATTTCTTGGCCAAAATAAGTAAGTGAACAAAACCAGCCCATATTTAGGAAATGCAAGCCCAGATTCAGGTTCTGTTTTCAGGCAAGGACATAATGCCAGACTCCAATGTCAAACAAGATCCCCCAAATTACAGGGGTGCAGGGAATCAACTGGGGTCTAGTACATCTTGTGTGAAATTATTCTCTCCAACGGACTACAAAGTCCGATTGTAGTAATTTCTATGTTTACTTAACTCTCAGTTACTCAGGGGTCTGCCCTTGCAAAAACAAAAAAACAAACAAAAATTAAGATTCAAAAGGTTTTCATTCCCTTCTGGCATGAAAGGAAATCAAAAGACCCACTAAATTTCAAAATGAAAATCACTGTTTATCAACAAGTACTATTACAGGAGAAAGTCCTTTGCTTCTGGTCAAGCCAGAGAGGTGTAAGGGCTGAGAGAGCTTCTCCCCTGCCAGAGGGTGGGCTGCCTGGGCTCAGGGCTAGCCTAGAGACAGCACAGCTGAGGGTGGCCCCATTCCCTGGGTGATGTTGGGGAGCAGCTCCCAAACTACTTTGCCGGGAGGTGGCAGTCGGGACTGGTCCCCTTCCCATGGGAGACACTTTTAAACTGAAGCTTTAAGTGCCTGGACCCTGCCTAAGCTCCAGCTCCAGCTTAGGCATCTGTTTTTTCCAAGTTCATTTTTAGACACTCAGTTTGTGAAAAACTGCTGTCCCTTTCCCTGAATTTAACACCCTCTAGGAACTGACTACTGACAAAACGCTAAGACAGGTTTTCATTTCCAAAGTGATTCTATCTAGCAGGCATTTATATAACTCTGAGGTGATTTGGCATATCTCTTCTGCTATCAGAATATTGATATGGTGTGGGTAAAAAGATGATATTGCTGCTTTGTTCATTAATTTAATAAACAAATTAATTAATTAAATTTAATGGCATTTTTTTCTAATGAACTGTCACAGGAGGTGTCATTTCAAACAAAGTTGTGATGCTCAACATGTTTATAGTTTTGGAGACAGAGTAAATCAGGTTGTAGAAGCTGTTCCGTAAAGAGACATCTCCTGCCCTGTAGTCATCCAGCGCTGGTGTGTCTTTAGGAGTACTCACAAGTCCAGCTGTGGTTGTTTCCAAAGGAAACACTGATGGACCTTTTGTACTATTTCTAAGCCATCCTCAAGCTGTGACTTTAATCATTCTGTTTCACCTGAGGTGAGACAGGTACATTTGCTTCATGTGGGGGTTTTTTCCCCCTTGGAATAGGTCTGCCTGCACAAAAATCTATCTTGATTCAATAAAAAAGCCACATATACCAACAATTTAGGGGAAAAGAATAAAAACGTAACACTATTGGGTTTTACATGTTCTTACGACCAATCACAGCAAAAAAACACTGCAGAATTAGTGACACTTCAGCCAGTTTTGTGCTTGTAGAGGGATATAATCATCCCTTCATTGTAAACATGTTGTGGCCCTCTCCACCCATGGTAGGTGAAACTATGGCAGTCAACATACCTGCCGTGCAAAGGCTTTTAGAGTGGAATTGGCATTCAATATGAATTCTCGTAATTCCTGGTAGACTTCTTTATCCCCTTGATTACTATGCTTTTGTCCTCTCACATCTAATGAAAAAAAAAATTGATTTTTTCTCTCTTGGGAATACTTTGAAAATCTCAGACATTTTGCCAGGACAGGCTACCCAGCTTTACATTTATGCCTTTCAGTTTTATTTCCCCATCTTGTTTTGAAACTGGCATGTTTTGCTTAAAGCATTGATACCCCCATGCCAGACATGATGACCAAGACTGCTTTGCTCTCTTTTATTGCCAGTTGCTGCATTGGTTGAATTTATTGCTTCTACCGAATGCCTGGCCTAGAACCCAAAGACCCACTCTTATCCCTCCGCTGACTGCAATAGAGTTTATTACTAGTCCTGCAGAATAACAGGAAACCCACATAATTTCTTACAATGAGAAATCATGAAAATTTTACCATCTGCGGAAGTTTTTTGAGCCACAGCAGTCCAACTGCAAGATTTCTAATGTAAGTCCACAAGGTATACACGGGTTTTATTTAATTAAAAACTGTAAAAGCTTTTACTCCACTGGGTCTGGGCATGAGAAAAGCTAAATTACACATGCTTTCAAAACATAGAAAGATCAAATGAATTTCAGGTTGTCATGGAAACAGATTGTT
>VUYV01001151.1:11488-25162 GCA_008711295.1 Anarhynchus alexandrinus | reverse complement strand
GCACGTCTCCTGTGAGCAAAGGCTGAGAGTGTTGGGGTTGTTCAGCCTGGAGAAGAGAAGGCTCCAGGGAGACCTTATACAGCTTTCCAATATCTGAAGGGGGCCTACAAGAGGGCTGGAGAGGGACTTTTTACAAGGGCATGTAGTGATAGGACAAGGGGGAATGGCTTCAAACTGGAAGAGGGTAGATTTAGAATAGATATTAGGAAAAAATTTTCAGGATAAGGGTGGTGAGCAACTGGCACAGGTTGCCCAGGGAAGTTGTGGAGGCCCCACTCCTGGAACTGTTCAAGGCCAAGTTGGATGGGGCTTTGAGCAACTTGGTCTAGTGGAAGGTGCCCCTGCCCATGGCAGGGGGGTTGGAACTAGATGTCCTTTAAGGTACCTTCCAACCTAAAACATTCAATGATTGTATGAGTCTATGATAACAGGCTTAGCTGAAAAGTAAAACTACTGAACAGTAAATTGGTTCTGTTTTATCTCAAACCTCAATGTCCATTCCCTTCCTCTACTGCAACGGCAGACTGAAGGACCTCGCTAGCACACCAACCCTCAAACATCTCCCACTATGCCCAGCATTTAGCTTAGGTTGGTTCCTGGTAATTCCCTTTTCCATGCACAGGTGTTCTGAGGAAGGTACGTCAGTTCTGATTTTTTCTGTGGGAGACAGGCACTTAGAAGCTATTTCCTATAGCTCCTAACTTGTCAAAATCAAAGTTTTTTAATGAATCTGACTTGTAGCTTCTCCCATGTTCTGTTGTCTGTTTCCTTGAACAGATTTACATCACATCAGAGTAAGAGCTCTTCACATAGGAGGAATCTGTCCTCAGAGAAAATGAGTAAGCTGTTTGATGTCACGTACACCCTTGACGAACTCTTGTCAAATTTTACCCAGCTAGATAAGATAATCGCTCTTTGTGGAGATAACTCGAGAGAAAAAAAGACCTGTGTCTGGAAATAAACTACAGAGACACACCCATGCCTTAGCCAGACACCAAGAAGACTTCTAGGATAACCTGGCAGGAGGGCAGGAGACCTGGGCTCAAGCCCACCCTCCAACCGAGGTGCCAGAACCTTCTCTCTTCCACAGAGGGGCCCACTGACCAGCACTGAGGCATTTGTATCCTGCAAGAAGCATGGAGAAAGGAGGAGAAATCAGCCCACATCTCCCTCAGCTACACCCCAGGAAGGCTCGCAAATGTAGACAAGGCTTTGGTCATGGCTCAAATGTCATGGTGGCTCCAGGGCTGAACCAGCTCCTGGCTGAAGAGACAGCAGGGTAGGGAGACCACATGCAGTTTCTAGCCTGGGGGACTCTCTGCACAGTGCTTTGAAATTAAGGAACAACATATGCCTGGCTGGTGAGAGTCCCTGCTTCGCAAGGTTTCTCGTTTGAAAGCTCTTTTTCACTTTGACGCCTCAGCCTCCGTTTCCCCTCTACTTCAAACAGGATCCGTCTCCTGCTCGAGCTGTGCCTGCCTGTCTTTGTTGCTCACAAACTCTGTGAGAATACCTATTTATGTTGAGGCGTGGGCTGTCCTCAGTAATGCAGAGACAAACATGTTCTGGTCTGTCTTTGTATTCCTCTGTCTTCCAAACGTTCACTAAGAATGGAAGCGATTAAAACCATTTGTAGAATCACAGAATAATTTGGGTTGGGAAGGACCTCTGGCACTGATCTCATCCGGGCCCCCCTCAGGGAAGGGCGGGCGTGGGTGTTAGGCCAGGCTGCTCAGGGCTTTGTCCAGCTGGGTTTGGACTACCTCCAAGGATGGGGACTCCAGAGCCTCTGGCAACCTGTTCCAGTGTTTGACAACCTTCATCGTGACTTTTTCCCCCTCATAACTGGCAAAGTTTTGGTAGCGGGGCTGCAGGGCGACCTCTGTGAGGAGAGGCCAGGGGCTGCCCTGAGCTGGTCACAGCCGGTTCCAGCCGGCTCCAATGGACCCAGCGCAGGGCACGGCTGAGCCCATCCTCAGGGGGGTCTGTGGCACCTCTGTGAAAATGTCCTAAAGTAAGGGTAGTAAACACCGAGCAAACTGAAGAACAAGGCCAGAGCTGAGAGGGGCAGCCTGAAAGGGGCTGCTGCAGGTGAAGGAACCACCACGCACAGACTGGCCCCAGTCTCCTGTGCCACCCACCGCCTCACCAACGGGGCTGAGCACGACGTGTGGTGAGGGGACTGAAGAGCAAAAAGGGCAGCGGGAAGAGGTGTCTGGAGGGAAGCAGGGGGAGGTGGGGGGGTGGTTCTGGTACGTTATGTGCTCCAGGACCCAGCCATCATGGTGGCCCTTCACCGGTCTCCCTCCGGTAAGCTGATCTCTCTCTTGCACTGGGGAGCACAACCTTGGGCAGAGTACTGCCGATGAGGTAGTACATTCATGTGCTGAATGGAGGAATATAATCACTTCCCTGGAAGTGCTGGCTACACTCTTGCTGATTCCGCCCACTGCGTGGTCAGCAGTCACCACAACCAGGTTGTGTTTTTCATACACTGCTGACTCATGCTTCATTGTGTGTGTGGTGAGCACAGACTTAAAATAAAATTAATGCATAAATTCTTAGGAAATAAGGTGGAAGAGACCTAAGTCGCTCGGTCAGCGCTCTTTAGTTTCTCAGTCCCGTGAGTATTTGTTTCCAAGCTTGCATTAATGAAAATCCCTATCTGCTGGGTGTTTCATAGGCAGAAGATCTCTCTGTGATTTCTGCCCTTTCAAGAAATCCCTGTAGCCTAAAGGAATTTCCATATACAACTGCAAAGATCTTTTAGACTCATGTTATTTGAAATAGAATGCCATGAGTTAGCATTTCATGTGCTGTGACGGTGTGTTCCACCGCCAACCTGACCTTTATCTCCCATATCCCTGCCCAAGCGATAACCACCAGTGGTGGTCATAATGGGTGCATCTGGTCGTGATGGCTGCATCCAGCTCAACAGTGACAGTTTATGCCCATGACCGTATCTTACTGCAATTTCTCTTGATACAACTTCTGACAGTTGGTCCTTGTCCTTTCCCAGGACGAGGACATTTGCACTTTCAAATTCTCAGAGCTTATAAGCTCTGAGATGGCTTATTTCTGCCCCTCTCTTTGGAACTCCAGGACAGAGGAGCATTTCCGTATCCAGGCCACCCATGGAAAGTGCTTTGCCAATTGTGTGAGATGCACTGGACCCTGCAATAAAAAAAGTGACATCAGGAAGTCTTTTATGCCATTCCTTCCACCATAATGCAACATCAGGTATGCCTTTGCCACTTCTGTAGGAAATTTGACTAACCTGTTCTTTACAGTGCCCACCATACCACCCAACAGACAATGACAGGGAAGTTGTCTCCTATCCTATCCTATCCTGTCCTGTCCTGTCCTGTCCTGTCCCGTCCTGTCTTGTCCTGTCCTGTCCTGTCCTGTCCTTTCCCTCCATCTGGATGAGGCAGGAGTGCTCTGTGGGTTGCCTAGCTACTGCCTGTTTGCATGCATGCCTGGGTGGAACTACCTGTGCCAGGCAGTGACAGTCCGCGGCCCTGAGATGACATCTCATGACTGCAGATGTCATGGGAAATGCAGCGCTTCAAAACCCTGTATCCAAAGTGAGCAGTCTGATTATCAGACTGTGGGCTATCAGCTGGGAGATGTTTGCCCACTGTGCCCTCACCAGCCAGTGTGCAAGAAAGAATCGCGTTTCAGGAGAATGCCCACAAAGCAACAAAGGGCAGTGGCCTGGTGATGAGGACAGCCTGGTGGGAGGGGAATTCCTGGTTTCCTCCAGGGCAGCTTATCTCTTTAGAATACACGATTCCAAAGAAAACCCAGAAGTTATTCTGGCACCAGGACCCGGAACTGACAGATGTTTATTCATGATAAAGGTCTGCTCTTTGTCACTTTGGGAGCTCACAGGGACTGTGAAATTGTCATCTGCTGAGCACTGCCAGGATGAGTGGCTGCTGCTCCTCTGCTTGATGATGAGGCTGGTATTTGCTGTGAATACGGTAACCTTAGGCAGCATGTAGGAGGGGACAACATCAACACAGAGGCAGCCGTTGTACAAAAAGTTGCCACTGCCTTACATGATGTCTCCGAGCTATCACTATGTGTTAGGCATGTTCTGAGGCCATTTTGGTGTGAGGCACTTCAGGAATTTCTATATTCATTTGAGTTTTCTTTTTTATTTTTAGGAAGAATTAAGTCTTATAAGTATTTTAACTGTCTGGGTGATATGCTGTCTCTATCGTACATTATAGTGAGCGACAGATTTCAGCTTATCAGTAGAGGGTACCAGAAAGGCAAAATGAGCTGCCAGATTTTATATTTTAGCTCTGGGAACATTTCTTTTCAAGCTGACATACAGAAAAATTCCTGTCTCCACTGTGATTTCAGAATCGTGAGGTTTCCTATGAGGACCGCTCTAAATTATACTTTTAAAACCCTACAGTGCTTTGAGTACGATGTAACATGAGAATACTGGTCCTCAGTATCAGTATATCAGTGAGATACCTCATCGACTTTTGTACTTGTAGTTCCTTATAAGAGGTCCATAAAGTTTCACTTTTCTTAATGTGTAAAAATGATTTCACAACTCACCTGCATGAGAACTGTAAAAAGTTTGCCTCTTTAATCAGTGTCTTATTAATAAGGGTTATGTTATCTTTGCAGGCTGCTTTTTTATTACATGCATGTTTATAAGCTTCCTCATAAAATGGTCAGTCAGGTCTTGAAGACTTTCAGGAGCTGTCAGTGCCTCTCTCTTACTCTTGCTTTGATCAGCCAATGTCTGTTTGGGCTTTGTTTGTAGTTCTTTTAGATTTTTCAAATGCTAACTTATTATTTTGAATATTTATTCTCTCTATTTACTACTCTCCTTCCTTGCCTAGCCTTTCTGAACAGCCTGTAGCCATCGATAGCCACACTCCAGTCATGGGATTCGTCCCACCATGTTTCTGTGATGGCAACTGTAGCATCGTTTTTGTGCTGCTGTGTGCATTGGTGTAGAGGCACTTCAGCTGGGCTGTCAGCCTTGTCACCTTCTTCGAGGAACACCTCTTAATTCCTTTGAGGTATTTCCCCGGTGTTTCCTTGTTGGCTCCTATTACCTGAGGAGCCCCGACTCATCTCTGTAAGACTTCAAGCGTACTGCAGTGTAGCCAGCATGTCTCAGAGCAACAGGCTGAGGGATCTCGCTACCACCCTGTCACTCTAACCTTGGCGTGTCATCCCACAGCTTGTCATGGGCAAGCCACATATTGTCCCCCTCCCCCCTCAGGCCTAGTTTAAAGCTCTGTCAATGAGCCCCTCTAACTTGTGAGCAAAGACCCTCTTCCTCCTTTCAGAAAGGTGAATCTCATCTGATGCCAGCAAGCCTGGTGCCATGTAGGCCATCCCATTATCGAAAACCCCAAAATTGTGCCGGTGACACCAGCCATGAAGCCATGTATTAATAGACTGGGCCTGTCTGTTTCTTCCAATGTCACTGCCCGCAACTGGGAGGAGAGAGGAGAAAACAACCAGTGCTCCACATTCCCTTACCGACCATCCCAAGGCTGTGAAGTCTCTTTTGATCACCCTCGGACTATGCATTGTGGCTTCATCGCCACCCACATGGAAGAGCAGTAACGGGTAATAGTCCGAGGGCTGTACCAGGCTAGGAAGTTTCCTAGTGATGTCCTTGACCTGGGCCCCAGGGAGGCAGCAGACTTCCCTAGGAGGAGGGTCTGGCCAGCATATTGGATCCTCTGTTCTCCTCAGAAGGGAGTTGCCTCCAACTATAAGCCGTCTTTTCTTCCTCGGGGAGGTGGTCGTGATATGGGGGATAGGCCTTTCTGACCTTGGCAACACCTCTGATGCAGATGGGCCGTCATCCACATCATCCATTGACAGGTCTTCCACATCCAGAGCCTCATACCTGTTGTACTAAGGCACCTGGGAAGGTGAGGTGGGCAAGGAGGGGGTTTGCCTGCCGCCCCAAGCGTGGACTTGCCTCCATTTGCTCCTATCCTTTAAGCTACTGCCTTCAGCCTGGTGGGGGGAGGATACAGGATCCCCTCGATCTTGGTTTTTTTTTCTGATGGCTGTTCCTGTTTCTCTCTCAGGGAGGGCAGAGCTTGGTTCCACCAGTCTCTCTTTCTCAGGCTTCCTGATGCTCCTTAACGTTTCTACTTCCTCTCGTAGCTCTGCCACCAGGCTGAGCAGATTGTCCGCCTGGTCACACCTCACACAGCTGTTCTCACTACTGCCATCCATTAGTAGTGAAAGGCTCTGGCACTCTCTGCAGCCTGAGACCTGGATGGCTACACGTTTTCATGGGAGCTGTGTCTGGGTTGCCACATTCATTCTGCTGAGTGCACAGAATGTGGTTTTCCACCGGGTGGATACCATAGCTAAGCTCATTCTGAGCGACCACCAATTGAACTCACCTCTTGAGCTGGTAGAGTGACTATGCCCTACCTGTGCAAACTGCCACGCAAACTGCTGTGCAACACCCTGGCTGACGCGCCATGCTCTGTTTGCCCTATCGTTACTTGTGTTCCCCAGGCTGCTTTTTATAGGTGTGGGGGTAGTCGCGGTTGCTCTGGCAAGGCCCAGGCCTCATCACCATCTCCCGCGAGAGCTGCCAGCTCCTGGCGGGTCTCTCTGCTGCCCTGGCGTTTCCCTGCCTCAGGAAAAACTGCCGTGCCCTGAGATCTGCTGTCATCACTCACATTTTGAAGGGATCAAGTCCAGCAATGTCAGCTGGAAAGATCTGTTAGATCTTTTGTAGCTATACTGGTCCATGCACCAGTGTATGTTGGGGGCTGCCCACCTGGAAAGCAGCTTCACAGGAAATGACCTGCAAAGTATAGCTACAATAGTATCTACAATAGGTCTGTTTTAGCTATACTAGATATCAATAGCTACACCACGATTTAAGTGAATGTTAGGCACTTAAAATACAACTTGATTAAAAAATAAGAAAAACTTGCTTACCCTGCAGTCATCTAATCCGGAGGCCAATGATAAGATGCCTCTATCCTCAACACAAAAGATCCCTGAACTCCTGTTGTTGCCATTCTGTTCACACCCAGAAGTGCTGTGGCCACTGGTTGGTAGGACTTCTTCCCACTCCTTAATCTCTGCACTTCTTGCTGTTCAGCCTTCTAAGGCTCCTGTCTCATCATCCCGCTGGGGGACTATAGTCACCTACCTTTAGCTTCTGGATTCACTGCTAAAGGCTGTAAACCTATCAGCGAGGTGAATGTCCACCACCAAAGTCTTAAAGTGGACCTACCCACCAAATGACAGTTTATCCCTCTTTCTGGTTATAGTCTTCCTTATAAATCTACAATTCTCTTCAGCAAGCAAGGTCAAAATAACACAGTTCCCAAGGGTTTTATTTACCCTTCCTTTCTCCCAGTAGAATCAGTGGGGGTCTACCAACAGAATTCAGACAATGCAGGGAATATATGGAAATTTCTACTGTGCTGGGAGAAAAAAAACCCAACAAACAAACAAAAACATTAGAAAAAGAGGCTTATAATATATCATGGTTCTAGAAAAGCAAGTTATCCCCTTGCTGACTCCACACCAGCCTAAGATGACTGATGGTGCCTTTGAGTGACCTGTTTATTCCTGCAGGGCCTATGTGGCCCAAAGGGCATGGCATGGTTATCTTCTTCTGCCCCATACACAGACAGGCTGTATGCAAATGGTGGAGGATGCTTACCAGGTACAATTAGGGAGCAATTCCTCCAAAAATTTCCATATCATCAGGGATAAAACCCAGAAAAGAAGTGCCCATCTCCCTTGCTGAAATTTTTTAGAAAAGGCTAGTAGTAGTAGTGGTAGTAGTAGTAGTAGTAGTAACTTCTAAATTTCTTCAGAAATGGTATAGACACAATTCGTCCTACCCTGTGGAGAGCAACAAACTGCTGACATTTCAAATTCACTTCTGATGCTATGACAATGCGACAAATTTCTCTGTACCTCACAGAAGAAACTGAACACTTTTCAGAAGTGAGCCACAATGAAGAAAAAACTCTGTGCTAGATTTCCAGCATGGGCAGCAGAGCAGAAGCAGTCCAGTTCTGCCCCTCATAATTGGAAATTATAGAGATCAGTTCTGGCTGCCATAGCAAAGCTAGACAGTAATTTTTCTTTATAACTGGGTAAATGTGACATTCTGTGGTGGAGTGACCACAGCCATCAGTTAAGACCCCACCCAGTCACTTGCTCACTCTCCACTGAATGGGATGGGAGAGAGAATCGGAAAAAGAAAGTTAAAGACAGTTTAATAAGTGAAGGAAAAGGAGAGAATAAAACCAAGTGATGCAAAGGCAATCACTCGGTAACTCCCGTGAGAAGACTGATGTCCAGCCACTCCCCAAGCAACTGCTACTTTGGAGAAACTTCCCCCAGTTTTATTGCTGAATGTGGTATGAAATATGTCTTTGGTCAGTTCAGGGCAGTTGTCCCAATTGTGTCACCTCCCAGCTTCTTGCCCACCCCCAGACCACTGTGAGGGGTAGAGTGAGAAACAGGAAGACTTGATTCTGTGCAAGCACTGCTCAGCAATAACCAACCCATATTGGCCACAAATCTAAAACACAGTACCATATGGTCTGCGTGAAGAAAATTAACTCCATCCCAAGCAGACGCAGGACACAGCCACACACATGTATAACGCAGCAGCACTGCACAGAAGTCTGCCACAGAGCATAACAACTATTGGATGGAAGAAAGATAAGTAAGCAAAGGCTGCATACAGCCTTTAGATATATAGTAAAGAGGAAGATCTAGGTGTCTCCCTGTTTGTACATGAAGCTCGTCAGTCACCCTGAAGTGGGTGGTCAAGGGGTCTCAGGCAAAAGATGCAGCAAAAGATGCAGCAGTTCTGCAAGTTTGACTTTTGGCATTGCTTGTAAACATGAATCCTATTATAGCTCAGACCTCAGCTGATAGCAATGTTTTTCTATATAGTACAGCATACAAAACAGAAGAGCCTATGGCTTCCCAAAGCGTCAGAAATTCATCCATCTGTGGTGGTGCTTTTTCTGGGCCAAGGTATGATTATGGATGTGACAGAAGCTGGACTGAAGACAAGGACTCTCTCTGCTGCATTCATAAAACACTAAGAAATCATATTATGCTGCCTTGAAGACCTCGGTCTGTCCTACATAAAAAAAGTTTCTCTTTGAAGGTAAGATAAAGTTATACCATATTTTGGTTTACAAATTCCATGCGGCATACCCTTCCAAAGCATTCATAACATTCAGTGTTGATACAGCTGGTTTTAAAGTGTAAAATGTCATAAACTAGAATTGCCCGTGACCATAATTACAGACTTTATACCGAGGTCACATAAAATAAAAGAACTTCCCAAAAAGATAGTTAATTATTTTCCCTTATTGTACAGAAATATTGAGAAAAGCTCAAACAATTTATGATTTCTTCTGAAAAGGTTCAAAGTGTGGCATTTCGTTACACAGTATGTCATAGACAATTAACCTAGAAGGAGGCATAATCTAATCTTTGTCACCTGCATATATTCCTGCATGACCTAAAGAAACAACCACAAAAACCCAAGGAGACACAAAACAGCTGCTTTGAACCTCAAAATCACGGAGGAGACCCCATACAGAGATAGATATCATGATGTTGCTCCAAATGAAAGCATAAAGATGATGATGCATACTTAACCCAATTTTCCCCTAAGGGTGAGTTCCCTTGCTTATCCCTCAGCAGGGCACTCCCCACGAGGGTTATGTTACCTTGCATATCTTGCATGACAAGAACTCTCTGAGAGGGCAATCACAAAGCTGAGAAAGGAAGACAGGTAATTACAGATCATCAAGGAGGCTTTGGGAGAGTAACAATAATGTACTGCTGTGCCAAAACTAATCACTCCTTTGGTCTGCCTGCCTGTTGAGGTTCTGTTCCACATCAGTATACAGTCCTCCCCAGTAAAGAAGAATGGGCTGGTTTGTTGGTCTTTTATTGACTTTTTTTTAACTCACCCCATTCACAATAATGCACAAGACCTCAAAGGGATTTGAAAGAGAAGCATAGAATGATAGAATGGTTTCGGTTGGAAGGAACCTTCAAAGGTCATCTAGTCCAACCTCCCTGCAATGAGCAGGGACATCTTCAACTAGATCAGGTTGCTCAGAGCACTGTCCAATCTGACCTTGAATGTTTCCAGGGATGGGGCATCTGCAATCCCTCTGGGTAACGTTTTCCAGTATTTGACCATCCTCACTGTAAAAAAGTTCTTCCTTATATCCAGTCTAAATTTTTCCTCTTTCAGTTCAAAACCACTACCCCTTGTCCTGTTGCTACAGGCCCTATTAAAAAGCCTGTCCCCATGCTTTTTATAAGCCCCCTTTAAGTACTGAAAGTCTGAAATAAGGTCTCCCCAGAGCCTTCTCTTCTCCAGGCTGAACAACCCCAACCCTCTCGGCCTTTGCTCATAGGAGAGGTCCTTCAGCCTTCTGGTCATTTTTGTGGCCCTCCTCTGGACCTGCTCCACTGTGCTGAGGGCTCCAGAGCTGGACACAGAACACCAGGTGGGGTCTCACGAGAGTGGAGTAGAGGGGCAGAATCACCGCCCTTGACCTGCTGGCCCAGCTTCTTTTGATGCAGCTGAGGATACAGTTGTCTTTCTGGGCTGCAAGCACACATTGCTGGCTCATGTCGGTTTTCATCCACCAGTACGCCTAACGCCTTCTCCTCAGGGCTACTCTCAATCCCTTCATCCCCCAGCCTTTATTGATACTGGAGATTATCCCGACCCAAGTGCAGGACCCTGCATTTGGCCTCGTTGGACCTCATGAGGTTTGCATGGGCCCCCTTCTCGAGCTTGTCCACGTCCCTCAGGATGGCATCCCGTCTGTCAGGCATCTGAATCAACTGCACCACTCAGCTCAAAGTCATCTGGAAATTTGCTGAGGGTACACTCGATCCCACTGTATATGACATTGATGAAGATATTAAACAATATGGAACCCTGAAGGGCACCACTTGTCACTGATCTCCATCCGGACATTGAGTCCTTGACCACTTCTCTCTGGATGTGGTAATTTGCCTCTTCCTAAAAACTTATTTCTGTAATCCTGTAAGCTTAAAATAAGCCAGAAGAATCTGGACAGCCTACTTTTGCTTTACTGTCAGAACAGTCCTATAAGAAATTATTCTTCTAAACAGACTTTATGGAAATGGCAAACAGGCACATGAACTGTGAAGGGGGAGTCTGCTGCAGAGTTAAATAGTAAATCTTTAAAGATAAAAAAATCTTTTAGTACCTTTTAGTGAAGTAAATCTTTAAAGCATAAATCTTTACCTAGAATTGCCCACCCACTCTAGATGGTGAAGGTATAAGCATCTACTTACACTGGAGATGAGTGTCTAAGCGCCTTTTACACTTTATGGAGGTCTGGTCAACAAAGGCAGTGGAGCGTTGCAGAGAGTTGGCCGTTTGACCAATGCAGGTGGTCACCGCACTCCCACTCCAAGTGGAAGCAAGGAGCGCTTGAGGAATGGCCTGGGAAAGGAAGGAAGGAAAAAGACTCTTACAGTTAGAGGAACATTCCTATCCAAGAAAGGGAAATGGAAAGGAAGAAGGCCAGGATTACATTTGTGTCTTACAATTAGTAATCTGAGAAGATTGCTAACCGAACGGGAGAGATTTCCCTGAAAATATTGCAGTAGGTGACCAGTGAAGAAAAAGAAAAGGGTGAAGAAAGATGAAGGTACCAGGGGAAGACCAAGGTGGTATCAGGATGCCCTCTGATTCATTTATGAGAAGTAATATCTAACATGGCTGCCACTACCATGGGACCAGAGAGGTCTTTTCCCAAGGACATGCAGTCTCTGTGTGACATGTTAACATTCTAGGGAATGCGCTTCCAAGCTGACAGGGGTTCAAGAATCTGAAATTCTTTACAGGTTTCTGGCATACTGTAGGTAAAGCAGGTTACCCCGGTTCTGACATTCTGCATACATTTTTGGTCCCCAAAAAAAGTTTAAAACCACATGTTGATAAAAATACATAGACATAGGCACAGATAGAGGAACACAAGCAGACTTTCATGTGTGCATCAGCAACAGAAAAAGATATTACTCTGGTAGGCACACCCATAATAAATAAAGATAAATGTCAGGAGGACCTGAATTGACCTGAGAAGGAGATAACTTCCCTAACATCCTGTTGGCACAAAAACACTGGTGCAGAAGGGCAATGACTACATTGGTTGCGTGGTTGGCAGAAATTTTCCATCTCAGGGAAGTATAAAGTTACCTTCCCGTAAATGAAATGGGCAGAATTATAAAAGGTCATCCCTTAAATGGATAACAGAATAAATGCCCACGTTAGCCCCTTCAATCTCTTTGTTGTGTACCCGAGCTCTGCTGAATCAAAGTTTAGCTTGTGCTCAGATCCGTATTCTCCGATACATAAATATTAAAGATAATAAGTTATTGTTTAAAAAACCTAAAAAAACTCCAAACAAAGTCCAAACAGACATTAGCTGTTCAAAGCAAGAGTTAAGACAGAGGCACAGCAGTTTTACTCTGCAGTCTTTCTCCATAAATAATGTGCACTTACAGTTACACAAATTAAGTTGTTACTTAGTAGTAACACAGGTTAGAAGTAACACAGGTTACTACTTCTGGATATTCTGTTTGTTTTGCTTTTAAGAAAATGGCAGTTTCTAGAAAGGAAGCTCAATATTGCTTTTAATGTCCTGGTGGACACAGAAATATTTTCGGACTATTTATCTTTTGACAAGGCTTTTTATGCTGACATATTTAAGTGCTCCTGCTTGGTAAAAGAATGCAGCTGTCGGATCAATCATGACACTCAGGTTTTAAGTTTATAGAGAGTTTGTGCTTAGCTTTCACAAATGGTGCCTCCAACAAACAGGGGCATTAAACACTAGTTCAGATTTGTTGATATGAAGAGCAAATCAAATTGAGTTGTTACTTTATCATAGAATCATAGACTGGTTTAGGTTGGAAGGGACCTTAAAGAAGATCTAGATCCAACCCCCCTGCCGTGGGCAGGGGCACCTTCCACTAGACCGGGTCTCTCAAAGCCCCATCCAACTTGGCCTTGAACAGTTCCAGGAGTGGGGCCTCCACAACTTCCCTGGGCAACCTGTGCCAGTTGCTCACCACCCTTATCCTGAAAATTTTTTCCTAATATCTATTCTAAATCTACCCTCTTCCAGTTTGAAGCCATTCCCCCTTGTCCTATCACTACATGCCCTTGTAAAAAGTCCCTCTCCAGCCCTCTTGTAGGCCCCCTTCAGATATTGGAAAGCTGTATAAGGTCTCCCTGGAGCCTTCTCTTCTCCAGGCTGAACAACCCCAACACTCTCAGCCTTTGCTCACAGGAGACGTGCAGGGTAGCAAGCTTACTGTGCGCCCTCCTCACTGCCCTGAGGATCTAAAACTCCACCATCTCACGGTCACTGCAGCATAGGTTGCCCTTGTGTGTGACGTTCCCCACCAGCCACTCCTTGTCAGTGAGACTTTAAAGACAGTCTTTTCATATTTTTTTAATGGGCTATTTCATGGCAATGATGTCTCAAATTTATGTGTAATTTGTCTAATGGAAACTAGCAGTCAGTCACCAAGGGGAGCTGCTCCAGAGCCAGCCGATCTCAGCGCACGGCATCTCATCCCGAGGCAGGGAAACGCGAGGCAGGG
>VUYV01001145.1:0-30390 GCA_008711295.1 Anarhynchus alexandrinus | reverse complement strand
AGGAGCTCCTTGTTCATCCATGCAGGCTGACTTCCTCTTTGTTGGGATGCAACGGTATGCATTCAGTTTCTTTGAAACTAATTTCTGCATTAAAACAGATCTATTGGCCTTGTCACTCTTGGCACATTTGCTGAATTAAAGTGAAATAATATTTTGTTTGTAGTTCTCCCTCATACTATTAACATTTGAATAATTACCAGTTTGCATTACATACTAGCAATTAGCAATGCTAAAAAATATGGTCCAATTAAAAGACTCTTATGATGACCAGTATATGTACTTCCACCTCCCTCTCGTCTTCCCCTTCAAAACTACCCTGAATTCTAAGATGTTATTTTATGCCTCATTCACTTTGTTGAAGGATGATGATGGCCTGTTTCTGGAGTGAGTCAGAAGCCTGGCAGTGTTTTAAATGTAACTAACACCTTTGCAAGGTGTTGTTGGCATTATTGAGGGCCAAGTTTAAATAGCATGCCGTTTAACGAAGGAGCTCAAACTATTCAACCACCAACCTTTGCCTTACTGTCCATAAACCTTAGCATTTTTAAGAAATAATTCTCACCCATAGGACAGGAGACTATCCTAATGAAAATTTTTTTATGAAGCATGGAATCAGTTTGTTCTCTCCATGTATAATTGCATATCTTTGTGCATATGCGTTTATACGAATTTATGAAATGGGTAAAACAGGGACTTTTCTCATAGTATTGCTTTAAACCAATTTCCCATTCAGTGATTTGAAGTTTTGATAAGCAAGTGTTCTTTGCACCTTACTTATTTTCCTTTGTGCTATTAGATTCTACTTTGAGTCAAGCTACAGATCTGCATTTCCATAAACAGTTATGTGTTCCAACCCTTAAACCTTACCCAATGCACTTTGTGTGATATCATGGTGAATATCCAGAAGACAGAGTGAAACCAGAAGAAAGGTATTCTGCTTGATCAGTTGATCAACTGTTTTTTGTAAGTTAATTTTCTACTGATTTAGATTCCTGTACTGGCTCATTGCAGGCACAGATGAGTACCTGTGCTGGCACAAGGAAAACAGCAGAAGAATACAATTAGATGTGCGCTTATTAAATTAAAGCATATGAAAATGTTTTAACAAGCATTGTGTAGGCATAGTAAAATTTTGATGCTTATCTAGATTCTTGCTATGAGGGATTTACAGCAGAGACTTTGTTTTTTATTGTTATTTTAATGGTAAACTTTAGTAAAACAGTCCTTCTGCTTAACTAGCTCCTACTTTCTACTACTGTAATATGACGAAATAACCTTAAACCTCATGACATACAATTGGGTGAAGTCAGAAGTAAAAGGAATAATAAGACAATGATGTAAGCCACGTCTGATTTTTTTCCCCAGTGGAGTGCTGTTAAGCACTCTCAATTAATGTATTTTTATGTTAGGTATGATGAAAGATTTGAAGACAAATGTTTAAATTTCATGAAGTATTAAAATATATGGAAGGTATCAATAAATTTAGAGCCTATACTAAAAATTAATCCTTATACTGCACTCTGGTTACATTCTTCCAGCATTGGCTTATCTTTGTTTTCAAGGTTAAGTGTCTCAGAATTCACACAGAATTTCATACCGTATACTCTGTACAGGCTTACATAAAAGAGATTAATACTGCTTCACTTCTGCAATATAGCCACTGCATGGCTACCGCTAGGTGAAATCAACCGCATTTACAATAAAAGCATAGGCTACAGGATTTTGAAGAGATTTCTTAATGCAAACAGTAATTTCTTCTCTGCAATATTTTAGTATCACACTGATTGACAAACTTTTGGAATTTATACTCTTATGTCTAACTTCATAGCGCTGAAAGGCTAGGCTTGAACACAAGCTCTATAGAAAAACTGCTGAAAGGTTAGGCTTGAACACAAGCTCTATAGAAAGCAAAATACAAAATACAAAGGGTAACGTGTTAAATTAAACATTTGAGAGAAATTGG
The DNA here is from genome assembly GCA_008711295.1 of Anarhynchus alexandrinus. Lineage (NCBI taxonomy): Eukaryota > Metazoa > Chordata > Aves > Charadriiformes > Charadriidae > Anarhynchus > Anarhynchus alexandrinus. The sequence continues at coordinate 28,427 of VUYV01001145.1, read as the reverse complement.
ACTCATAAGCAAGCCCCTTCTCTGTGAACCTGGAGATATTACAGCATATTATGGCAAGCAGTGTTAAAAATCAGAAATTAATTCCTTATTTATCTCCACAACAAAGACTACAGAAAGATTTGAAATATAGAAATAAATTTAAAGTGGCTAAGACACGAAGATGAATGAATGTATCTTGATCTTAACTGGATTACTTAGAAAGAGAATCAGAGATTCAACATGACTATTTCCAACTGTAAGAAATATTTCATCTGATTTTAATAAGTAAAAGAAATCTTGAAGCACAAAGTGAGGACAAATGTCTTTGGCAGCCTTTTATTAAGTACTAACAGGTCATATGGTAATTAGTTTTTTAATAAGGGTATTTAACTTATGTTTTAAAGTAGCGCCTAACCAGAACTTAAGATAAAATATGTTTTATATAAGACAAACCTTCTTTGTAAGAAGTAGGTGAGAAATCAAAAGTAGGGAAAGAGTCATTAGAGTGGAGGAAGGGACAAAAGCCCAAAAAACCTAAAAACCTACCTGACTAAATGAAGAGTCAGGTCCAAAATAGACTACATCGGGTCTGAAGGATGTGAAAATCCTGAAANCTGCCAGAGGAAAGATACAAAACCATGAGTGGCATACTAAGGGATTTTTGACCTGTTCAGAATTCAGAGAACTTGCTTTTGAATTAAAGTTGATGGAAGGCACCTTTATATCAACGTATGAAAGTTATGTGAGGGGAAAAGAGCTACGCTAAAGCAGAGTGGTGAAAAATTGACAGGAATGGTATCAAGCTGCCTAGCATGTGAAATACAGAGTAAGAAAGGACAGCATTGCATGTCAGCTTTTCGTAGTCTGGTACACTTTCTAAAATCTTCCAGTGGATAGCTTCATAAAAGTTATGAAGCACTTAATGGTGTAGAAAAGTGAGTAAGGGGAAAGACAAAAAAAAAAATGTTATCAAGCTAAGTGTACCTAACTCTTCCTGATCAAACCTTAAATTGCCGACAGTCTTCAGCAGAAGTAACGAGATCATCTCTCTACAGTAAAATCCATCAAAATATCATTGGTTTTTTTTTAATGCAGAAAAGCTGATTTTAATTTAAATAAAAACTAGAAAAGTTTTCAATATAGAGAATTCAAATCACCTACAAAAGATGGAACAAGAAATGTTAGCACACAAATCACCTCCCGCCTACTATATCCTAACTTCTGAAGACATAACTTTTTTCCACACAATGAAATGATTTTTTAGGTGGCAGCAAATTCGGCCTAATCCATTCCAGTCCCCATAGAAAGTTCTTCCCATCCCTTCTGAAGCCTGGCTAGCTGGCACTGTTCCTTGCTACAGTCACACAGTTTCTCTACATGAAGTGTAGGCTCCCAAGTTTGTGTTATGACTCTGTTGCTCACTGCATCCTGTGGTGTCTGAAATCTCTTCCCTTGATAGGCTTAGTAGTTCCCCCATGAAAAAAGTCACTTGAGTTTCCTTAACCTTACACTTTAGCAAATATTTGATATAGTTTGAAAGTATTTTCTTCAAACCGATAAACAAACTGAACCCGATTAATGAATTCTGTAACTGTCAGCAAAACTGTTTATGTTCAAAATTGTAATCAATGGGGTTTTTTGCCTGCCTTTAGCCTCGCTTTGTAGGGTTTCATTTTTTCACAGTATTATATAAAATAAAATTAAGAAGTATCGGTTCCATAAAAGTCAACTTCATATTTCCCCCAAATCCTACAGGGTTTTTTCTGGTACATTATTTCAAGTTTGAATTGATACTTTACTTCCATTTCAGCATGGCAGAGTCTCAAGGTATGTGTAGAAGTACTTGAAAATTGGGAATGTACACACTAATTTGGAAAACTATATTATATCACACCCTCATAAACAGGGGAAGGCTAATCAAATCCATAACTGATTTTGGTTTGGAAGTAACCATTGACTTACAGATTCTGATTTATTTTAGCTAGAACAGAAATAGTGAGCTTTATCTGGAGCAGTTTGACTTAGATTTTCTGCTGGAATTACTCATGGAAACAAATGAAATAACATAAAGAACTGAGGTCTTTGTAGTATTTTTTCTTTATAGAGCCATATTTCTATTTTAGTGTAAGGCTGAAACAAAACAGTTACCTAACATAACATTGTTTGGTAGTTTATATTGTAAGTTATTGCTATCAAATGAAAAAAACAAAAATAGTAATCTTTGGAATCAATTCTTTCAAACCTCAATTTATCTGTTTCATCAAAGAGTTCTTACTTCTCTGATAGGTGAAAAACAGCAACTGAACAAAAATTGACTTAGTCCAAAGTATGCAAAATTACACTGATTTGTCATGTACCTATCAATGGTGGCTAAAAATTTAATTAAATATTGATCAACAAAATTACATTTTTTAGTAGTATCATGAACTTAACTCAGTATTTTACTCCAAAAAAAAGGTTTGCAGCTTTCATCAGGTTATTTTTTGACTTGGCATAAAAACAACCAATTCAGCTGTCTAAACTACTGTCAAAGGCAGAACTGTAGATCATGAAGCCTCGTCTCAGCTACTGATAAAACTGAGCATAGCAATACAAAGATCAACACAAGCTGTGAGACTTGAGATGACCACTCTGTTGCTTAGTTTGTCCAAAATTCCATGCCACTTTCCATTTTTAAACAATGTTTTCACGTTCCATTAAGTCCAGGTTGACACACTAAAGCAAAGCTATCCCAAAATATAAAAAGGCATGTTTGTAAGCAATCTGCTTGAAGTATTCAAATGACCCACTTATATTCCAGTGACTCCTGAATCCAAATCTTAATCCCACTGTGGCTATCAGACTCCAGCCACTCAATTTACAGGTGGTTTCCAATGGACGGCACAGACACATCTTTTTGTTGTCTCAGATGACTNCAGGCCAGGATGGTGTTGGCCTTCTTGGCCAACTCTATTTTAAAGATATTTATTTATTTATGTCATCTTTTGCCTGTTTTCAAGTTGCTATTACACAATTTATGTACACCTAGCAGTTGAAATTTATCTTTCAATTTATTTACTAGATTTGAGCTGGTGATCTCATTTTCACTATTAATGCATTAGAGAACATTCAAGCCTATTTAATGTATTAGTTTGTAACTTTTTTCCCTGTTTGGTGGGTGAGGTGCAACCTGATATGCCTAAATTGGGAAAACCTTAGACTCTAAAACTGTTTTCTCTCTCATAACATGATAAACTCTTGTTAAAATTTTATTAAAGAGAAAAAAACATAGTAGTCCAAAGATTTGATAAAGTCGCTTATTTTCTCATTTTGCTTTCTTACTAAGCTCCAAGGAATTTAAGTATTTTCTGCCATGTTTCTCTCATCCTCTCTCCTTCCCTTCTACCCACCAACAGCCTTCAATCATCTAACAAGCTTTTGAAACTTTTCCATTAGAGAATAAAAGCTGTTTTGATGGTCAGTTATACTATCCAATTTATTCATTAGCTGCACTGAAATTTGTGAGCAGCTCAGGCTCTTAAAGACCTTACTCCATCATTACCCTGAGCAACAAAATTAAAGAAGGGAGAAGAAAGCCACAGATTGTATTACTGGTACTGTAATATTTGCATTACAGCTAAGCATTCTGTTAGAAGTGAGGACTCTTCATTCAATAATTTTCTGTCATTTGCTGCAAGTGCTGTAGTTGAATTTTCACATTCTCAGTTTTCTTCTGCCTCCATGCTCTCAAAATCTAGAGCTCCGGCAGTTTCACTGCAACCAGACTTTGCTACTAAAACATGCTTTTGATTAAATTACTAGAAAAATAAAAATAAAAACAAAGCTGGCATGAAATTAGGTTACACAGTATGAAATTATTTACAGCAGCCCACCAAGCCCTACATCAGGGAAAGTCATAAGTGTCTGAGTCTGCAGAATTTATGCAGCTTGACTGTATTACATCTGGATGTCGACAGCTGGTTATTATGTACACCTAATTTATCCAAGCAGTAAATACCACAAGTAGAGAAATCTATTCACCTAAGGCTTATGGTTCAGTTGGTTTATTATTTTATGTTGAAAACAAAATGTAGAGTAAATTACGAGCAACTCTTCCCCACATTTCCTCAACAGTGCATGATGCTCCATGATGTAAATACACTAAGTGTCTTTGATCTAATTATAAATCTGGCAATGAACGTGATTCCTGATTGTTTTCCAAAACAATTACAATAATATTATAAAATTCTATCACTTCTTAGATAAATGTAAAAGGGTATTAGAACAGTTAAACTATAAATGACAGCAAAGGACTAGTTATGGCCTACAAGAAGAAGGAAAAAAACCCCAGCAAACTGACGTTTGTAGTGTACTACTAAAATTACTTTAATATGGGCTAATTTTAATGTAAACAGAATAATAACATACTACGAAGAAGAAAATATTCTTCTTTAAATATGACCCTTGCTGCAAAACTTGATAACTCTGGATGTTTATAAATAGAATGATAATGTCCAGAAACAAACCTTTGAGAGCTGCCAGGGGGCAGGGGTGGGGGCAGGACAGGAAGGGAGGAGAGAGAGATTTAACTAGAGAGCAGAGAATATTTACGGATTCTCATCATATTTCTTGGAATAAAAACATGGCAACCATTCACCAAACATAATTCAGCTGGAATCCACAGCTTACTGTATAATAATAATAATAATAATTTGCATACCTATGCTAATTTCCATTCTGTTATCTCGCAGCACATGCAAGCAGTGACTTAAACCTTACAATATGGCTAAGCATAATTAATACAAGAAAGCTGACTATAGAAATGAGCACTTGAAGAATGAGATTCTCCAGATAATAGTTCTCAATCTCACTGAAAAACTGAATAAGGGCAAATAACCCAAGGAAACTTTTTTGTACCTGTTTCCTTTTAATGAGAAAAAAATAAATTCCTATACAGAAATGCCAAGTAAGGTTCTGTTCAAATTACTTCCTGACTTAAAAAGTTGATTTCTAGCTTTCTGACAACTCTCAGTGCACAAATGGATTAGTCTTTTTTGGGCTTATCAGGCTTGTGCAGGAAACAGGGTATAAAAATCTACCTGTATTACATCTTTTGAAGAACAGAGTTGATTTGCTATCACTGCCTCCTGTGGTCATACATCTTCACTCTAAAGGAATAGGAACCAATAATTTTATAGAATGCTTTCTAAAAATTAAAACTGCTGTTTCAAAATGAAATACTAATCTTTTAAAATTACTTGTTTATTTTTAATGTACCAATAATTTTGAAAACTACTTTGGTCATAGAATATAGAACAGGTGGGGTTTTTAATATTTGGGAAGAAATTTAGTAGTAAAAATTGAGAAAAATCAAACTTCTGGAATTACTTAGAGAATTTATTCAATATTCTACTGCCATCAAAGGCAGGTCATTACTTTGCCAACTTGAACTCCCTAAGACTGCTAAATCAAGCCATCATTTTTTATTCTATCAAACAGATGTGCTAAGAAATACAATGATAGCCAACCTAAAATATCACTGCCTATTGTCACTCAATTACGCCATTACATTTCTTGTGAATATATTTCATTTTCATGCAAGTGTTCACCCTTGCACTCAGCTTTTTGCTTCATCTCAGATATCACTTACTCAGACTGCATGTATTTATCTTCTTAATGTTACCTCATAAATCATTCTCTCAGATAAAAATTCTTGGTTGTCTTCATTCTCATCTCTGCTTTGGCTCATCTCTTTTCAAACAATTTACTTGTATTTGTTGCCATTGAATGGAAAAGTCTCAAAATCTTAATAATACTTTGCAAAAAGCCCTTTTTTGGATTGAAGAGGAAAAAAACTTCCAACAATAGTCTTTGTTGAAAATAACAGAAACTGAAGACTACAGCAGTTTCTGGAGAAGTTCCAAGCAATCTGTCCCATTACAGTAAATATTATCTCCCTATAATTGTGTATATCTGTTCCTCTGAGTTTTGTACCCCATTGACAGTATGTTTATACAACAGACAGAGAACGGAAAGAAAATTCAGAATTCTTCTATTTGAATATAAGAGTTTTGTAGAGTGCAAACTGTCTTTGTTTTGATCTTAAAAAAATTAATGCTTCTCAACATATTTCCATTTACTTATTATAATTTCCTAAATGGATGATTTACACTGATCTGCATAACTAGTTTTCTAATACTATCAGAAACTGTTTTTAAATACACACTTCATAATAACATATTTAGTATATATTTATGTTTACAGTAAAAATTCACAAACATAAGCAAGTGGGCAAAGTATAATTAGGCCATTTACTTTTTGTCTTAATTTGAACCTGCAGTGTCTGTGCCTTCTTAAAGAATTGACGCTAGAATGCTATCAGTGACTCTCTGCTTATTCTCCAGTCACAAGAAAGAGTGGGTATAATATTAAAAACTTGCACTACAATAACCAAGGGACAAGTAATTTGTGTTCCACGGCAAGCTTGTCATTCTCTACCATTCACATTCAAGAAAGTATTTTCTACACAGATGTTCATGACACAATCCATGGGGAAAATATGATGCTTGCTAGATAAAATTCTCATCAAGAGGAAGCTTTGGTAGCTTTCCTTTGATTTCCACGTGTGCTAGAAATACAGAAAATACATAACAGCACAACAACCAGATCTCATTGGCTGTGTTACCACAGGTTAAGATGAGGAGAGCCTTGCAAGATATTAAGGCAGGCAGAAATTCAGGGTTATTCAACATCTATAGTGAGTGCCCTACTACCTCCTATGTAATATACTGCGCAAACAGTTCCGTGAAGTACTATAGATACAATGTTGTTAGTCCCCTTTAGGAATTGCCTCAGGAGATGTCAAAATGAGGTCCGTAAGCTAATATTTGAAATTCTATTATTTCAGAAGTATGTTATTGGGACCAAATGTTAAAAGATAGGCTGCCTATGCCTTTGTCAGGATTTGCAAAGAATTACACTTAAAGAACACTCAGAAAATAAAGCTTGAGAAGACAAATACAGAAGTGCCAAGTGGACAATGTTATGTGGGAAATTCTCTTGCATTTTGTGGGAAATTGTCACAATTGGATGTCCATCTGAAGTGTCTCTACACTAATGCATGCAGCAGTTTCTGCATACAACACTGTCTCTGTTGCATTTCAGCTGAAGACTGCAAACCAGGTAACTGCCATTCATGGCAAAGCCGAATGTCAAAATGAAAATAAACCAGTCTCATTTCACTCCTCTATCATGACAACCTAAGTTTATTTCTTCCTAAACTTGAATTATCATAAAAATCTATGAAATTTAGTCCTGGAAAATAAATTATTTTTACTTTTATTAAACTCTCACTAATGAAAGATACAATGAATACTGAAGGAAATAGGTAATACAGAAGACTGAACTACCTCTCAAAATAAAATGTAAGAGTTATTATACAGATCCTCCAAAATGCCAGAATAAACCAGATTTTAACGTTTAACGTAAGCCTCAATTAAAAATTAAACAATCAGAATTCATCTCTGCATTATTTTCCTTGGTCTTTAAACGGAGCTGAAAAATATAACTCCAAGAAATTAAAGGTGGAAAATGCCCCTAACAATTTACAGTGGAGAAAAGCCAACATTCTGTGGTTTAAAGTATTTAAAGAATCTCCATAAAATACCTTTTTGGAATACCTCTGCAGCTTTCACGTGCTGCCAAATAGGGTAATTTTTAAGGTCTTTTCATGCTTTCACACATATGCACTTACAAGCATAGAAAACAAACACAGTCTTATAATAATTAATTTAACCCAGACCTCTTAAAGTTACAACTTTTTTTTTTTTTTTTTTTTTTGGATNAATTCTTTTTTTTTTTTTTAATTGCAGTATGCTCTCGAGCATACACTTTGAAACTGGCAATCACAACAGATCATAAAAATAGTATTTTAAAATAAGGAGGATTTTAGCATAAGAAAATATTTTACTAAAATATCAGAATAATTTTCTGTTAATGTCAGAATAAGACAGCAGGTCTTGTGCTTTAAAAAATCTGAGGGATCAAATATAATTAATCAATTTCCTCAGAGTACTTGCTTAGATTTCATGTATTCTGCTTTATAAAATATTATCCTGCCTTAGTATCATCATACATTTTCTATTAAACTATCTCATACAAACTGACAAGTACTTCTACCAACAATACCAGTGAATTTTTTTTGCTTGTTTTTGAGGATACTGCCAACCATATTGTGCAAATCAGGGTGACACAGAAGAGGTAATGATGAAAATTCTAAACAATATATGTAATTAATTCCTTGGAAAAAAAGAGAATAAAAATAACTTGAAAAATCAGGCATAAAACCTTTCACTTATTTATACAGAGGCACAAATCAATATCCAAACTGATGCACATGATATGTCCTTTTGCCTATAAAACAAAGGGGATGACTTACTAGCACTGAATGGGCTCTTCTTCAGTTTAGGCTATAAAATCCTACAGCAGGGATAGAATGAAAAAATCTAGATTATCCTCTAGAAATTGGGGTCTGTCAATTTAACTATAAAGAAACTGATTCTGTACTCACTAAAGTAAAAAATTATTAACATAGACATCAAAATGACAAAGATGATATTTGAAGTTGAAGAAAAGCCCTTGATGGGTCAAGCATAGTTTGATCAAGACTAAGTATAGTAATACTATGTGCACTTGGCCCAGGCTTCTAATTTGTTTTCATTAGCATTATAACAGATATTATAATATAGAACATATACTATGTTATTTTATATATATAATGATATACATTATATATGCCATATAAGCTATATATAATATATATCCAATATATAGCGGTGTATAGTATATTTATTACACATTATGTAACATATTACTTATAACATCTATTATAAAATAATTTACAACACATATAATACATAACATAGCATAGGTTATAACACTACACATGGTATATGCTATAACTCGTGTGTGTAACACAAATATCTAGCAGAGCTGATGTTTGAAAAACTTGTTATTTTTATGACTTTAATGAGTTCATCCTCAAAATAACTCTTCAATTATTCTGTTAACTCTTTGTTTTGAACTTGCCAGAGCGGATGCACTTTTCTGTTCTTATATTCCAGAAATGATTTTCACTCTCTAAACTTCACCTTAGAAGACCTTTATTCTCCTGCTTAACCTGCTGGATGAATTTTGCTGCCCTGTCACTCAAGCATTTTTTGCTAAATCGTATACATTAACTTCAATATAATATCAAATACATTGACTTTAAACAACCTCTTTGCCATCTGGAATCATCAACCTGGTTAACCAGGTTAACCTTTTATCTGTTTCTTTTCATTTTCCTTTAAGCAGTTTCTTGTCTTAAAAATGCTCCAGGAATGGAATTACCTGACGGCTTCTCTTATATAAAGATGTTACTTTTAAGTCCATTATGATCTCTGGTACATCTTGAATCAGATCTAAATTGAGTACTACGTCTCTCCTCTTGAAGATTTTCCTGACTGATTGCTCCAATAAGAACTGACTCAAATTTTAGATATGACAGAACCAAGCATCTGTCCTGATATGACATTTATCCAAGATTTATGAAGTTATCTGAAGCCTCCCATTATTACTGTTTTTTTGCAACCATCTTACTCTCTTCTGTTTCATGTTCTTTGTCACTTATCATTGCATGGTAGAAAGTCCAGTCCCGATGTAATTCTCTCTGTATTTGGGTAGCACATTTAAATCCAGAGAGATTCTATAGTACTGCTGAAACAGTTGCCTTAACTATCTTATCTGACTCTACGTTTTAATATAATATTCCAGTCATGAACTGTAAAATCTACCATAAAGTTACAATGAAACTTCTACTTTTCGATTATCATATCAAATGTTCCTATCAAGATAACTATTTTATCATAATGTTCATTTAAATGCATCAAATTTAATTTAGTCATTCAAGGAGAATACTCTTTAGGTATGTAGCATTTATGCAGAAGTACACAAAACTTTGTAAAAATGTTCTTCGCTATTTCCTACTCCTTTGTTTGCTTATTTATCACCTGTGTCCTCTTCCTTTTTTGCCATGATACAGAGAATTTAGAACTTAATCCTGAAATTGTAGACCCTCCTGTACCACATGCTATTTTGTTCCAAGTGCCTTAATCCAGAATTTGCTTTAAAAAACATCTTACTATTTAAATATTTTCTTCTCACTTATTTACATGGAATTTACAGACTTCACCTATATGAGTCCCTGATACACCTGTATTCCTCTTCGTTACGATATTTTCTCAAATATCACTGAAACTTGTCAGCACAAGGTTTTGCATCAGAGACAGGAACACAGAATGTTCCAAAGACTGCTACACTGTCTTTACCTTCCAGGTAGCAAGCTACATTTTGCTTTCAAGGCTACTGTGCTGTTTGAACATATAGCTGGTAACCATGCACACAATCAGCATTTAAGATTCTCCCTTGCCAAGATCTTTCAGATCTTTTAGTTTGCATAGGAAGCAAACTACTAAACTTCTCACTGACATCACAATTCTAGTTGTTTATGTCCAAAAATTTCATCTCTCAATACTATGTTCTCCTTCCATCATTTGGAATCCCCAATGCCAGAAAATTATTTGTTCTTCAAGATGTTATAGTGCTGTTAGTACCGTGAGAAGGATGCATTGGTGAGGGAGAAAGAGACAGGCTGAGAGCCCAGGGGATAAACCACTCCAGAGTATTCACTAGTATTTCGTCTGTGTACCTCTCTATCTCCCTCAACTCTTTCAGTGCAACAGGGTGTGTCTCAAAAAGGAATACTCTCTTCCAGAGGGCTACGAATTACCTGCACTGCATTCATGCATACACCACCTACTGAAGTGATCACTTCATAACGAATTTAGGGCTCCATTCTAACCCTCCTGATAAACTCTGTAAAGAATTCAGGGGATCATTCTGCACCACTTGGTTGCCTGTTTTGACAAAAGTAGTTCCAGCTGTCCTCTGCAGATGACCTTCTAGGACAGAGCCAAATAAAAGTCCACTGCATTTTGAAAAATCTCAAATATTCTTTCACAGAAATACAATAATCTACATTTGATTTGGTTTTTTTTCAAAAGCATTAACAGAATATTATGTACAGAGCACTGGAAGATAAAAAACACACAGTCCAGCAGTAATTTAATATAATTTCTGCTGCTAGATGAATGAGACAAGGAAGGTTATTGGGGGTGGGGGGAGATAGAGAGAATGAGAATAACCCAGACAAATCTATTCAGCAAGGCTTACAATACGTAGAGATACCACTGTTTTCCAAACTATAGTTTGTCCTTTACTGTCCTGTTTGGACATAATCTTGTGAGCATCTGATAAGAGCTGAATATCATAAAAAATTACATACAATAATATTATATAACTACATATTATGCTAAGACCAAAGTTTTCCACATTGAATACCTAAAACTGTAAAAACATGGCTCACCTTTAGGGTTCCAACTTTGAACATTTTGTACCTAAGTACATTAATATTTTTTCCCTAGCACCTGATGAACCTACCACTGTCATACATATGTTATAGCTTCAAGCTACACTGCATCAAAACTCCTGAAGTTCAAAACATTTCACATGGAAATACATCAACTTCAGGCACACACATCTTTTCACCTCCCTGATGGATTTCATTACCCTCAATTTCTTTGCCTTCAGCACAGTTCTGAAATCACTTTGTTATGACTGCATTGTTCTCTTACAGCTTTCCTTACCTAAACAGTGCCACTAGCTTCAGAAATACTGTTTTATTAACCTGTTCAGCTTACGTAAGCGATAGTTAAAAAAAGACATAAAAAGCAAATCTAAAACATGGCTACTAGCTAAAGAAATTTCAGAGACGTTTAAAAATGCAAACAGAAATACCAAAGAAAGCCCCACCAACAGCTCCGAAAAAATTGTGTGGAAAGTAAGCAGCTTTTTTTTTTATTTATTTACAAAATGTTTTTTAACTACTGAAAATATTAATTCATTGAAATGGAAACTTCTTTTTGAAACTGATATAGACCACCAAAAATAAAACACTGAGAAAAGACCTTCTGGGTCAGCAAACCAGAAAGAAAGCAATCAAAGAATAGTCAGATAGTTTTTCCAGAGACACTCACCTGGGCAAGAGGAAAATCAGAGGCAAATTTCTGCTCTAAATCTGGCCAAGGAAGCAGCTATTTCACTCACCTCTCCCAGAAAATCTGCAGTTGTATCTCAGATGTAACGCAATGCAATTACCTCATGCAATTATCCATAAAAACCTTCCTTCAGGCCGCATACAGAGGGCTTGGTAGACAGGGAAACCTTCTTAGTATTGACATCTTAACATTCAGTTTCTAGGGAGCGACAGCAATTGAAAATGAAGTGTGAGTTAGGGTTGAGTGAGCGAGCCTCACTTATGAAACAGTCATACACAGTTCAAGACATGGTTTTATCCATGATAAGGTGTCCACTAAAATGAGTAATCAGTGGGTACTATCATGTTTAGTTTGTACCATTGTAGAATATTTTTTCAATTTTTACTTTTTAAACTCGAGTGATCAAATATATAATGAGACTCTGTTCTTTCATTTTGATAAAAATGGCAATTATTTCTGGTTTTGGCAGGCCTTCAGCACTGGAAAACTTATTCTAAACAGCTGCACTACGTATTTTGAAGTATGTTATCAGAGAATAGTGCTAGTTAGTCTTCTAAAGATAACAATCAGTCAGGAGTACAGCACAGTCAAGATGACAGCACAGAAGGCAATATTTAGATTCACGTTATCATATAATTCACAATAAATATAGAAAAATCCTATCAAAATTAAATAATTTCAGTTCTGAAACATTTTGAAACAAAAATATTCCCTACATGATACTAGTTTTAGACATGTCCAAAGAAGATAACTTCAACAGATTTATTTTAAAATGCAATATAGGCATACAGAATACCTAATGAGTAATTTAAAAATTAAGCTTACGTTTAAACTTTATCTTGTGGAATTCTGACTAAGTAATACAATTAGATGTATATTATTTTAGAGACATTCGTGGCCATTTAAGAGAAGAACTGAATTAGAACTCACTGTTCTGGACCCTAAAAGATTTCATCCTTCTTGTTCCTCCATAAATTTCTCACTTAATTGTGGATTTTTTGTCTCCTCTCACTTTGCAGTAGCTTATACAGTCAGCAATGGTAATGCAGTATCTTATTTCTCATTGAGAAAGAGAAATTATAATCTACAGATATGTATTTTACATTTAGATTTTATAGCGAGAGCTAAGAATTCTCTTGAAAAACTGAAGCCAGTAGGTGAAATAAAGTCCCTGTTTGTACATAGTTCTCTTTCACATGACATAAACAAGAATGAAGCAGTAATGCCAAGCATCTGATTATTGTAAATTCTGAAGAAAATTCTGTTGGGTCACAAGTTGCAGACTGATGGTAAAGCTGGTAAGTAAAGAGCACAGACTATGTCACAGAGTAAAGCCAGAAGTAGAGTACATCAATAGTTTTCCCAATTCACTGACATTCACGACATTAGGATCAGAAAAATAAAGGCCATGCTGATTGATTAGAAGGCTTGTTTAGTTTAAGCATATTTATAGAAGTACAACATATTTTTTAACTTATTTCTACTAATCACATATGTTTGAGATGGTTACTTAAACACCTTCATAACTGCCCTACATGCCCTCAGTGTGTTTACTTCACATAATGTGTTCTTTTGACTTTCCCATTATGTTTGTAAAGACAGCAACAAAAGAATAAAAATACATAAATTCCAAATAACAACTGCCTGTAGTTTGTTTTCCATTACACAAATTGATTTATAATGCCTGTAAGATGCATTTCACTGTGGAACTCTATACTGTTTAAGCACATAGCAGGCTCATTACATGCTGCTGCTCCATTCTAGCTATAAAAGTCTGTGTTTTGTTTTAGTAGCTTTGAATGTCTATATCCTTCAGCAATAGAAAGTTTACAATTATAACTCCTACAGTATCGATCAAAATCATTAAAGCCTAAAACATGAAACAGTTGTGAAACATAATTCAAGATAGCATTATCTCTCCTCATTTTTATGATTAAGTAATTGATATATTTATTCCTTTCTTTTTTTTCAAACAAAAACTTGTTTTTAGAAAAGCCCCTGAACAGTATCAATTAATGATTAATATAAAAAGTCTGGAAATATTTCAATGAGCTTTCTACGTGAACTTGTTTCTTGTAAACAGTTTCTTTTTCTTTTTTTATTAGCCAAGTTAAACTAAGTTTAATATAACAAATTTTAAATGCATAACTTCTAAACTTTTTTAATTAAATGCATACAACCAGCATTAAAATAAAATGAAGGTCCATTCATGATGAATGAGTGTCAGCATATAAACTTTTTCTAGATTGATTAAGTCTTACAAAAAAAATTCCTCATGTTTTTCCTGTGACTTAAACGAAATAATAAATATTATTCTGAATTCCCTTTACAACTAAGACCATTTGAGTGAAAATTCTTTATTCATCTATTCATGGAACCAAAAAAGCTCGATTCCACTTTGCCAGCTGTCTATTTTCCAGCTAGAAGTTTCCATACTCTGTTTTTGGAGTTATGTTAAATCACTCATTAAATGAATTTTAATTCAGATCATATAGATTTAATTAATTCAGATTATATAGATTTTTTTATCTTACAATATAGATATGCCTGTAAATGAAATCAGCAATCTGTGTAAGATGCATGTGTATGTACACATCAGCAGGACTTCCCTTCTACTTGTTTCTCAAATTCATCTGGGTAAAAATGAATTACTAGTTCTTATCATCTCCACAGTAACATGATTTTTGCAGGGAAAAAAGGGAACTGATCAGAACATGTGCAAAGGACAGCCTATAAGGAGATGGATCTCCAGAACAGCAACAGTACTACATTATTTCCCAGTGTAAAGAACTACTTGGTGCTTTCCACCCCAGTACGTTCATCTTTCTCAAGCTCAACTCTACTCTTGAGGACCAAAAAGCAAGCTCTTCATGAGTAATTTCTGTTGTTCACTATTGAAAAGTTACTGGAATTTTAACTGTGCATCTCATCTGCTCACAGCATATCCCGCAGGGTACCATCTCTGATGCTGCCCTGGTATTCAGAGAAACATAACCTAGGAAATCTACCATAAATCTACCAAGCCAATCATGAAAGAGGTGACAGCGATGACTTGTTTTTGATAGAAGCAAAATCTTTGAACATAAAAGCAAAGTATGTGCAAAAAATACACAGCTGGTGTCTTACATGTACGTGCTGGATATTATCTGAACTCGCTAATAGCTGTCTTCACCAGTTAACTGCAGACATTTAGTATTTCAGAAATCAAATGAAACCCATAAGTAAGATAATTTTATGACAACACATAAGTAAAAGCTTTCATTAATGTGTTTTTTCAAAATACTTGAGCATAAGTCTTGTTCTGGATAAGACTTGTGCATGCTATTCTGTTATTTTGTCCACTAGTATAATCATATTACTGGATTAATATATTTTAATAAGTAAAAATACAAGTATGTATCTGAGCCTTGTGAAAAATCACGTGAAATTCCTAGAAAAAAAATACACTTCAAAAGATAACAAAGTTAATAATTTATGGGAAAATGAACTTTGAAGTGCTGTTTACTATATTGCACTGTTCACATTTAGCAATTTTCTACATACCAAGAATACACAGTCAACTCTACAGAAAAATATTTTCAAAGGGATTACACTTTGTTTCATGTGTTTTTTCAGCTATGCTACAAGATCACAAAATTATGATAGAGATTATAACAATAAGCAATCCCAGAGTATTTATATTTTGAGATGAAGAACATTATATATATCTTATTTCTGGAAGATGCTAATAAGGGCTAATTTAGAGATTAAAAAGGCAAATAAAGCCACTACATTAACGTATAAAACATAAAATATGCATTTTGCATAGACTTAGAGAGGGGAAAAAAGTCCAGAAAACCTGGAGGATACAAAAATGGCTTTCCAAAACCAAATAAAATAATGACGAAAATTTAATTGCGTCTCACATGACATATCATACAGAGGAATATCCCCATGCAACCATGTATTACATTGGTGTATATTTTATAAATTTGTCTCCCCTTTAACACTTTATTAAAGATACACAAATAAACAACTCAGATTAGGTTTTCCCACTCAGTGAGGATGAGTTGCTCTTGCCAGATCTAATCAAATATTTAATTTGTGATAACTATGAGAACAGAAGGAAGTTGCATTCCCTAAGACAACATGCGTAAAAAGCTTCTTGCTGTCATTGAGTAATGCTCTGTTAAAGAAAAATATCACAAAACTATTAAGAAAAACTTTTATAAGCAAAATTTTATGTAAACATTTATCTTCAGCAGTCAGAAGTACCTTTAGTATGTCTAAATAGGAAGGAGTTGTTTACTTCTTGTCTTCACCTTCATCTGTATCCCAGTGATCTCACTGTGTCTCTGGACATAGTCACAGACTAACTGGAAGTCCGAATACTTACTTTTGTGTCCCCCAAACTCATTTTGTGACCTTGAAAAAGCTACTTGTGTAAGCTCTATGGTATGAAAATTCCTTTTATACAAAATAAATTTTGTTTTCTCAATCTAGCAGAAGATTAGACTGAGATTTTTACTAATCATTAATTATTCCTAATCAGAAATAATAAATTTAAGATTTATTTAAAGCTTGCAACCCATATTGTCATACCAGCACAAACTGCAGTGTCTTCAAGACCACAGGATATTTCAGAAAGTCTGTGAACTGAAGCCAATTGGTAAAAAGAAACATATATTAGTTTCTCAAGTTTTGCTCACATTGAGATTCCTGTGTTTGAACATAACATAGGTATATACNTATCGTGTGGGACAGTGTCAAATGCCTTGATTAGTGGTGATTTGCACATTAGAGAATAGCAGTGATTTGTACACATTCAGTTCTTTACGTGCTCCACAGACTACTATTATAAAGAAGTATCAGCATATGTGCTAACAGAAGGTGCTTTTACTGTAACCTGTGAATCATACTTATCCAAGGAAAACTATTCAACTTTGCCAAAATGCAAATACAGCTGTCTCCTAAATACTAAAGTTGAACACTGAACACTGAACTTCGAATATTGAGTATTTTAATTGAATGATGCTACTCAAATAATCTAATTCTACTGACTAATAATGAGTCTTGTTTATTCAGTTTCTTCTTTATATTATAGAAGCTGCTTCTTCATACTATAGCTCTTCATAACTGGCAAATTTTACCATTTCTAAAAGTGTTTATCAGTGCAAAAGTATTTTTGAAGACAGCTTGCATGAAACCCCCAAGTCTACAGCACAACAATTTCAATGTTTCTTTAAAAGTATATTACTTCTGCAATGTAGCTATAAAATTATATCTCTGTTGGTAGTCATAGTTTTCCTATGAGATCTATTGAAACGCACATTGTTACCTAAGGGGATTAACTTTTTGCTTGCTCAAGGAGCATCTTGAGGAGGAAACAAGTTTTATACAAACATTTTTATAAAAGATTAATCAATTTGGAAGTATCTTTAAGCATGTACATTGGCACAAGACTGCAATCAATGCATGAAATACATCCAACGTGCCTCTAGTCTTTTTCAGAAATCAGATAAGACTTACAATATGTATTCAGATAAATCAAAATACATTTCAGAAATTTACCAACTCTTTAGACAGTTCTACAGAATTAACTATGTTCTAACTTCTTAATAGCCTGTAAAAAAAATAAAAATCCATTTGCATTTAGCACAGTGATATGAAGTGTTTTTCTTCTCTCAGCATTATTCTAGGCAACATGCAAAGTGAATAAAAAAGGAGTAGCAATAACACATCAAACTAACTCATGAGCACAGTATTCAATGTTGCTTTATAAAGTCAGGCTTGAAGATGATCAGTACACCAAACCACAGCTTACTCATAGGCAGATTGTGCAAACCCATAAATCACACAAATCACTTTACCAAACTGAATCCACTGTAATTTAAAGGAAAAGAATTAAAAAAGAAAAAAAAAAAAAGCCACTCAAAATGGGCTACCACTTATCTGGCTAACTGTTGAAAGACAGGTATCTTGATGAATTTACTTTCAGTAATTTGATGGTACTTTGACAGTGATATCTATAACAAAATTATACACCTTTGGGTCTTTTAGTTCATTCCTTTAACCTTAAATTTATTTGGACTAAGAAATTAAACACATCAGCTTTGTATTACATCAATTTAATGAGTACATCACTTAGCACAAACCTTTTTTCCTGTCCTGCTACATGGTAGGATTGGTAAGAATAGGTAACAAACTTAAATTAGTGAGACTGCAGGCACCACAGCTTCTTCAGATATAGTGAAAGGATAAAGTTACAAGAATCAGGAAAAAAAAAAAATTATTCTTTTCTACTTCAAGAGAGTCTTTAGAGAAAATATTTTTTTTCTTTGCCCAAAGCTATACTCGACCCTGCCTCTGGTGATTTCTAAAGTATTGATAACTATTTTTTATTCCTAACATTAGAAATGAAACTGAATTCCTGGCTTTGAAACATTTAGTAATTATTCTTATGATCATACACTTAAAGCAACTTAAGTATAACTTATTTGGTGATATCCCACCTAGTGATCTCAATTCTGACTCTCAGCTTATTACTGAAACTCTCTCATTCCCTGGAACTGGGAGCAAAAGGCCCCTGACTATCCAGCATCTAGGTCAGATAGACATATATATATAGTTATAATCTTCTCCAAGTAAGAAAACTAAGGAACTAGATAGGCTCATTGCTTAGTGACGTAAATTGCCATTAACCGAGTTAACGACAATAATACCCCCTGATTTTTATTATAAAAATTCCAGCTGTGTTTCAACTGTAGGTCAAAAACAATGAAAACATTTTGAAAATTTAAAGGCACATAACCATCTTTTACAAACACAGTTTCAAAGGCAGAGATTTTACCAGGCAAAAGATACGTTGTAATGGCACATTTTTCTCATTTTTAAAGAACATGTAACTCAGTCGTGATGTAAAACCAAAAGTCTGTATTAAAATACTTCCTGCACATGTTAATTTAATTCCATCATATTTATATTCTGCTCAGTCAGAAAGCTGGCTCTGACAACTGGATACAAAGTGGAAGTTTTCTTTCCCTTTAGTTCAGGCTATTCAGTAACAGTGATTTACACCAAAATGCAGAATGCAAAGTGCATAATTCTTTGCAGGTGCATCAGCGTAACAAGACAGGTCCAAAGAACTGCAAATGCTCTAAGGTTTTTCAGCATCACCCAGATGACCTGAATCTTGTGCTACCTTTCATAGTAGAATCAGATCACTTTAATGGACTAAGGCACTTCTGTACGCACAGAAACATGTAGTAGACTTCCACTGGAAACCTTTTAAAGCTTAGCTTTCTTTTTATTTCTTATATCTATGTATTGTTGTAAAAATCAAATCTAATTCTGGTAGCACACGGAATAATTAATTTTGCTCATGAAGAGACATTTTTAACATGTTGTTTTGTGTGTTTTAGTAGGAGAACAGATAAATTGCAGAATCTGTGGAGCTATACTTATGAAACAATATATTTTTGCAGCATTCTGGTCAGTAATAGAGAATAGTAAATTGGCTTGATACACAAGTCAGTAACGTCAAAAAGTATTCATATATTCAAAAACTAATGGCAAAATGAGACTAAAGGCACATGAAAGAAACATGACTTATTAATGCCGCTTCAGAATAGCATATGAAGTGATGAAGACTACCAGAAGAAAAATCAAATTTATTTTTCAAAAGAACAAAATGACGTTACAAAAAAAAACAAGCTATCCATTGCACAGTACAAGATGATCCAGGCATGTAACTTCAGAAAACTCATTATGTTACTAAAACAAAGTCTGTTTTCAACCTTATTGCTCCAATTCAAAGACACTTTGAAACATTACAAAACAGACACCATATTGGTAAAAGACAAGAAGGAGGATTACTTGCACCAAGTGTGGCACATCTGAATTTTCTTTAGTTTCTTCCCAATTCAGTAAGTGTAGCAATGAAAATTTGATCCCATTAACTTCAAATGGGGAGCACCAGACGGTTCAGACAAGTTCGTGCAGTCTGTATTAAAAGATGACATCATGTCATCATTGCTTTCTGCTCAAATATAGTCCATGGATTTTTGCAATCTGCCCCCCCCCCCCCCCCCCGCCCAAAAGCAACTTCACTATTCTGTGTTGCTAAGGATCTGACATTGCAGATACTGAAAAAGAAAGAGTCCCAAATACTTGTTAAACAGTTCAAGTAAACATCTCAGGTGGTGCACACAATGTCTATAAAACATACTAAATACAGTAGTAGGCTATTTGTTAATTAGTTTTCAAGTACTTGACTATTGGGTTAATTTCCCTAGCAGAATAATTTAAATGCAAGACATATAGTTGAATTATGCCCCTCTTGTTAGTCCTATGAATTCCTCCAGAATTTTGAAAAGAGAATAGTGTGATAAGGGTGGAGTAGGGTAGAGTTTATAGGTAAATGCTTTTCTTTTCTTTTGAGATGTATAGTCATATTCTTGTATTTAAAAGATTAATTTAAAAGACAGTATCTGCACAGATTTGGGCTAAACAGAAGTGAAAGTATCATACTCAGAAGATTAATGAATTATTTGAGTAAAAATATTTCAAACCCATCAAGAAGTGCTGCAAAGGAGCTGACATACCAATATGTTGATAGGGAAGAATTAATAATCATAAAGGGCTAGAAGAGTCAAGAGCCGCAGGTTATGGAGTCATCCATCTGATTAAGCTAAATCAAGACAGCCAAAAATTACTGTTGTTTGAAATGTAGCATTGAGTCATGAATCACAGTAACTCCAAATTTTTGGAAAATAAAGACTGGATGCATAATTGTACAAGTATTCTGGAATAGCTCTCCAGAATTCTTACCTCTCCACTGCTCTCCATGGACAGGTTGTACCTAAACCTTCTATTTCTTCCCTGTTTTTTTTCCCTTTCTCCTCATCCTTGTAATAGTATAACCCAACATTGCCCATTCTGCAGAGGAGTTTGGGTTCAGAACAAAAATGAATATTATGTATTTTAGTCAACTGTTCAGACTAAAAATCAGCAATTTATTGCTACTCAGAAATTTTCCCACATTTTCAAGTGATGATACTACAAGAAAGACCCACAAACCACCAGTTTGTCTGCTGACAGTACAGTGATAGGAGTGCAGAGGCAACACATCTGTACGCCAGAATGGTCTTTTTTCCTAGACCAGACATCAGGTGCTATTTACTTGTCCGAGCATTTTTACTGTTCTCCAAAAGTGGAAGATAAGTAGCATATACTACTCACCAAAGCTGCCGAACTTTAAGTAATTTTCTTATTTGACATGCTTTTTTTAGAATAAAAATTGTGACAAAGTTTTACAANTAAGTAGCATATACTACTCACCAAAGCTGCTGAACTTTTTTAAAATAAAAATTGTGACAAAGTTTTACAGTAGACCATGGAGCACATAGCACACTAGGAAAATCTGAGAAAGATTCATTCAGCTTTAAGAAAAGGCAGCTAAGGCTGACGTCCTAATGCTCTCTACAGCTACTGGAAGGTACAGAAGAGATGGAGACAGACTTCTTTGCAGTACAGAGTGGATGGACAAGAAACAAAGGAAACAGGTTGGAACATGGGGTATTCCAGCTTAGTTTAAGGAAGAAAAAAAAAACTGTTAGCATGTGTGTGGTCCACAATGGAACAGGTTGATCAGAGGCAATTGAGTATCCGCACTTGGAGATATTAAAAAAAATAGAACAGTGAAGGTCCTGAGAAATCTGCTCTAACAAATTTAAATTAAATAATTTAAATAATGTGAGAGGAGGGTAGTAAACAGAAGAACATTATCTACCTGTACAATATCCATGGATAGGGTAAGGAGCAAGTCACCATATGAATCATAAGTACTACTAGCTAAATAATTATTTTTACACAGTGAAATAAGCGGAAAGTTGAAAAGTCAAATGTAGTTTAAGCTGAAGAAAACGTTTTCTTCCCCAAAGATTAAACCAGCAGCTGTTGATATCCTCAACAATTCCAAAAGTTTTTAGCAAAGAAAGATAATATTTCCACAGACTTTTAATACTTAACTATAATCACTATATACTTCAGGACACACCCTTGAAGGGATTTTATTAGGATTTTTTTTTTTTTAAAAGTAGAGATATTCCTTGCAAAAGCAGAATAAATTTCCCTCATACTTCCTATAACACATATTGCTTGCAACAGTAAGGAAGCAGAAGCCTAGGAATTAAACTGAGCTGGCACATTCAGCCAGGTGGTCTTTTCTCCCTCCACCCCACTTTAAAATGCAAAAGAAATGGATTGATTTATAACTGTGGTCTCACTATGTCCTGAAAGACTTGTTTACTCAAGTTAGGGTTGGAGATGCTATTATATTTATTAAAATATTTCAATTTTTCCACATACTACCCCAAACATATTGAAATACCTTTGGCAGAAAATAATACTTGAAACTTAAGAAAAAAAGTTTAAAAAAAAGCTTAAAATAATTGAATTATCCAATTTCCATTTAAATCAAAATATTAACTTAATTACGTAGTGCACACAAACAAAACAACACACTTGCTGATGAATGCCATAACAGACATGTGGATAAAGTGAAGAATTAGAACAGAAATTAGTCATGGGTTTTGAATTAGATTTAGACATAGCTAGAGCAGGTATAGTAACAACTGCATCTTCACAATACCAAAATGAGTGCAATCTTCAGGTTCTAGCTTACATGGCATTTAAGAAACTTTGAAAATGACATAGCAGCAGGAGATATTTTTATGCCTGCAATTTTATAAAGGGGATTTTATAGGTCAACATCTGTCATGTATTACAAGGTGATTTAATAGGTAAAAATCATGTATCTTTTCTTCAAAAAGTGTTATTGAAATTACCAAGGATTTTTGTTGTTGTTTTTCAAATGCTCAAAAAACCGACCAAGAGAGTAGTACAAAAGTACCAACACTGAAACAATTTTTAAAGACAGTTCTTATAGCTGATAAAATCTGGAATGCAGATGTTTAGTATGCATGCAAGTTGATGTGTGCACATTAGGAATGCCACAAACTCTCAGATAATAACAGACAATTCTGCATACACTTGCTATCAGATGCTGTGGCTTTGTGGTAGAAATAATCATTATAACTTCAATTCTTCAGTCCAGAGCTACTCACCAAAGAACCACAAAAATTACATAAGCATCTGCTAAATAGTTTTAGCATAAAACTAACATATACATTTAAGAATTTTGCTGCATATGGTTAATCGATGTCACTGATTTTCACACTTTTATCTCCCATTAGCTCCAGGAATGTTATTTGAAATTGCATGCAACTTCTTCATTTATTCAAACCTAGATGTTTCTACTAGGCCAAATCAACCTTTTTCGTTTTATTATTTCACTTTTTCAGTGCAAAGCATTAGAGAAATTTTAATCAATCAATGTAAAGTACTCTACCTTTCATTCTTTCCCACAATACATCTATTTTGTGTGCCGAATGAGGCAGGGACTTGCTAAGGAGTTAAGTATGGAATGCAACTAAAGCATGCATTAAGAGGGCACAACAAATTAACATTATTTTATATCTGACATTTCTAAATTTTGACCCTGAATATTGTGTGTAATTTGAGGATGGAAGGAGGAAAGATGAAAATAAAACTGTAATAAGCATCTCATCAAGAGCAGCAGAGTTCGAAGCATGTAATGTCAAAAACATTTACTAGCTAAGCTTCTTGACCATCCACAGCAGCAAGAAGAACGGAACAAAAGAATCATTTTATCAGTCTGGTCTTGTGTTAATGAACAGTAAGGACAGCATTCCCTCTCTCCTTTCTGGCATTTGAAATCCAAGGATCTGCTGCCTATTGCCACTCATGACATGTTCATATTCAGTTCCTTTCTAAATTTTTTTGGGGCAACATGTGTAGGTAACAACAATGATGCAAAAAAGAAAGAGCAAGTTTTCAAAGCCTGTCCCAAAAAAATCCAAATATAATTTCTGCAGACGAAAGGGGAGGAATGAAGGGGAAGAAGGTAATAGACACCTAAGTCAGTGCTGAAGCTGCTGTAAACCACTTCAAGAACCCTCAATAGATGGTCTGTTATCCAGCACTCAAATACATTTCAATATCTCTCAAGCAAAACTCTGTTCTCAATTTCATTTAGTACTCCAACTGATAGAAAGTGATAAATAGCAACCTGAATTTCTAAAAGATAATCCATAAAAGAACAAGTACAATGACATTAAAGAAACGGAAAAATGACAGAAAATTGTGTATGGACAGCGCTCTCAAAATAATCACTCACAAACTGAAAAGGATTTTAAAAGAATGTAAAACTAAATTACATGTTAATCCAGCTCACCATACACTGAATAACAAGTGGAAAATTTTTATTATGTTATGGCCAGGTGTTCTTTATTCCAAAATTATAGCAGTGACCCATTTTTTCTGTCATTTAGTCCAGTGTAAATCATGTAAGTTAGACACGACTACACAGAAAATACAACTAGTAACCCAGACTGGCTGCCCTGAAAAAAAAACAAACAAAACTCCCACATATTTGACTCCCTATTTATTCAGAAGTCAGATTATGCGTATTGCTCCATTCAAAATGCATAGCAAATACAAACATATAATATTCCTGTAGCTCACCAAAATCATAGTTAATAGTTTCATTTGTAAATAATAATTCTAGGAAATCTATTAATCCAAAAATGATCAATGATTTAGATAACTTATAAGGTTTATTTATTTGGAGAACTCTGAATGGTAGAAGAATAGACCAGAACATTTAAATAATCAGGTTGCTTGGCAAAAAACTTTTGACAGGCCCATTTATAGTATGTTCATCTTCAGCTACTGGGTTTGTATGAACATGAAAAATTGGAAAAGTATCGGCTAAAGGAATAACAACAAAAAACACGGGATGCTATTTCCATCCTCCCCTCCATCCTTTCTAGTCACCGTTTAACATTAGCTGCTGGCAGTTAAAATGTGTACTTTCAACACTAGAATTTTCATCTTTAAATGCAAGACTTTGCAAGAACATTGTGCACAGTTATCCTTGTTATAAAAACTACAATAAAATACATATATTTAAAAAATTATTTTGCCCTCAATACTTTATTCAAATCCTTGAAATATTTAATTTTACAACTTAAACTTAGACAATATGGATTCCTGTACCTCTTCCTACACCTGTATTACATGTACATGAATTTTCTGGCAAATTAATGCATCATGTTGTAATTAAGTATTAACCTGTAGTCTAGAGAAGCAACCAGAAAGATGTTGGAAAAATAAAAAAAGATTTGATTAGGAATTGCATCAAAATTCTCAATAGTGATAATAATAGTCATAAGAAACCAAATGTCAAAGGGTGTTGCGGTTTACCTCAAACCAGGACAAAGGGAAAGCAGGAAAAAAAGAAAAAATAGTCAAAGTATCTGGTTGTTTAAATCTCTGGAAACATGCCATAAAATTTGCTTTTCCATGCATGTTAAAAACCAGGAAATTACGAGACTGTTTGCTGGTCACTTGAAAAAAAAAATTATCCCAGTCACTCAAGGTAAAACAAAAAAGAAAATACCAGACTTCAAACAGCAAGGCCTTATATAAATACAAAAATAAGTCTACCAATGTCCAAGAGAAGCGAACTTCCTTTTGTTTGAAGGGTTACAGGAGGAGATTCCAAGCACATGGAGTTCTTTGTTTGTTTTTCATATTCTGACACCTTTTTTTAGACCAAAATATTTTGATTTTTATCAATACTGAAACTTTTAAAGTGTTGTTTTTAATGTGACAAACCAGAAATGTGAACAAATCAGTGCGCAAATATCTACAGACTTGAGGTTCAAAATTCATGAATATTTAGAGTCCACTGTCACTATCCATTTGTCTGTCTTATGATCTGTCTAGATATATGATTTAAGCTAATTATAATTAACTACTAGAAAATATTGTAGATATTTATTTCACATCAAAATCTCAGAGTTATTTTTGCTTCATTATTAATCATAGCTAGATAATACAACCAATTAAAGCATTGTACGTTCAAACTTTTAAAAAGTTATTTGAAACTTAAAGTTTTAAAACAGATTGTTCAGTCTAATATCATCTATTCTTATTTTGACAAACATTTCTCAAAACATTTTCTGTTTGAATTTTACAGCAGTTTTTGTAATTTTTCAGAACAACAAAGAAAGTAACTGGAACCTTTAAAACCAAAGTAATTGGAAAATACAGAGAATTTTAGCATAGATTCCCTCCTCAATTTTGTATTATCTGTACTAACAATAATCACTGAATTCTATATAGAAGCATATTGACTTTTCTTTACAGAAGAATTCTGTCCTTTATTTTACTTCTTCCTAATTTGTATCTGGATTTCACTCTCAGAGTTTTGATTTATAGCTCTTGATTGCAAAGGGATCAACGATATCAGGGGATCTACTTCAGGTTCATTTTATTCTTATGTTCATGCCTTAAGTGTGCTCTTGAAATAATGCAAGACTGTACAGATGCATTTACAGTATAGGATTAGGAGGACAGACTAGACCAATACATTTTAACTGAAATTTATTCTCTTTGCAAAGTCCAACTAAATTCAGAACGAAGTTGTTTAATCATACATATTTTACATTGAACGGTCATGCTAAAACAGAGATACTAAAAAAAAAAAAAATGAAATAAATCTGCATTTGTTTATACAGAATGTCCTGAAAACAGAGAACTGAAAGTGCATCTGCTAAGAGCAGTTAAAAAACTGTTATTCATGAGAGTTTGAATGCCTCTCATTTTGACCCTATGAAGTTTTCTTTCACATTTTTTTCCCCGCTACCAATTCAAAGTGGAAAGGAAATTGCTGAATAAAAATGCTTTGGCATTTAGATGGTTATCTGCATATAAATTAATATGTTAATTACACTCTCATGAGCTGCATATAATGAGATTTGCAGAGAACACTTAATGTTAGGCTTGAGTAGTGAATGTGTCCGATTACATAAAGTTCTTTTTTAAATTGGCCATTTACATAAACTTGCAAATCATTAAAAAGTTCAATTTAATTTTATGCTAATTTATTTTTTAAAAGAGAGAGTTTCTTGGAGATATTACAACCTAAGTGGTAGCAATTGCCAGGTCTGGTAATACAGATTAAGAGGAAAACCAGATAACAAGAGAGTCACCAACATATCTTCACTATTAAAAGCATTCCTACTTGACCTGCTAGGTTGCTGCTACTGTGTTATATTCAGTTATACAATATTAAGGTATAAGCTAACTCCATACATTTGGGTCAAGATTTTCAAAAACGTTTAAATAAAAATTCCAGAAGGAAAAAATTTTCAGAGGATAAATCTTTTGCACTTCTGAAAAATCTTGTCCTTTTAAAATCATGGAGGAAAAAAAAAATTTAAACTCTTGAAAATCCTAATCATTATATATGCTATACATTTATTCATGGGACATTCACATTCTACATTATGGCACTCAACAGGAACTAGTGATATAAATTTAGGCTAGTAGAACTAAATGCATAACAGAGGTAGCCTTTAAATACAAGCCAAAAGCACCTTAGCATAAGAGTGTAACTCAGGCTAAGGACAGACTAATGGATAAAGTCAATTTATTAAAGGCAAAAAACTTCTTCCACCAATCAATACGCTATCAATGTAAAACAGTCTATACGTTTAAGAGTTCAGCTTCAAGTTTCCTCAAAAACTACAGACAATAAGAACTGCAATAATATACAGAAAATTTTCCTTCTGATTCACTGCATAAAGTATATACAATAACTGACTAAGCAAATACTTTCATGAATCTTTGTAGCATCTTTTAGTACAACAGCAACTCAACTTTAAAACTTTCAGCAGGACTGAAATTTCAGTGTTAAGAACATGATTCAATGCTGATATAAAATACTGAAGTCCATAAAACATCTACAGTTAAAGCAATTTTCACCTAATGAAGATTTGTTTGCAATGATAACTTCAAGAAGTCTCTTGCTTTAATCCATTTGAAAAGAATAAACATAAATGTGATCTCTGTTTTGCAGGCTATACTAGGAAGAGCTTGCCAAATAGATGTTGCAGAGTTTGAGACACAAAATCTACAAAATATTTGTTCTATCAAAGCCGATGGAGCTGTAACAATTTAGAGTACCTGTGGGTGTTCTTTAACTGTAATATGCTTTATCTGAAAACGTCAAAAAACATTTGGGGTGTTGTTTGACAGCTGTCTGAATAAGAGCCAGCAGTGTGCCCAGGTGGCCAAGAAGGCCAACAGCATCCTGGCTTGTATCAGGAATAGTGTGGTGAGCAGGACTAGGGAAGCAATTGTCCCCCTGTACTGGTAAGGCCCCACCTCAAGTACTGTGTTCAG
>VUYV01001139.1:0-29019 GCA_008711295.1 Anarhynchus alexandrinus | reverse complement strand
TCAGCATGTAAGGGGAAGGGTGGATGGAGCCACCATAAGCAGGTGGTGTAACTTGCCAGGCAGTTTGTCTAAAGAGATGAACAATCACCTTCACTTGGAGTGGAATGCCTTTAGATGTCAGGGTGTGTTGCCTTTTCCTCCCTCGGTGTGAGCACAGAGAACTGAGAGGTGTTTCCATCTGGGGGAGGGAAATGCATCCAACCGCCGTCACCAGCCTCAGGGCTTGTGGTCCTTGATGGAGGTGTCAGTGCTTGGGACAGTTTTACTCCTGGTGTTTCTCATTCTGCTCCCAGATTTTCCCTTTAGTGCTTGCTCTTTGCTTTATTTGCCTTTATAGTGTTTTGTAATACAAAAGTTCTCCATTCATAGCTCTGAGCCCTGAACTACGTGTTCCTTTTTCTGAAACCCCATCAATAGCTTTGATGGTTTCCTTGGGAGTGAAGTAAACGGGGACCCTTTAGAGAAGAGAATTTAATATGAGAAGCACTGCAGTGAAAAGCATCTTGTAGGAATAAAAGTACCTGCTTTAACTTTTTTTAGTTCTTTCTGAATTGTTTAGCAATAGCTACTGACAAGATTACTTCAGCAAAAGAAGAACAGATCATTTGGAATTCTGTGTCTGACTAAAAGAACTAACCTGAACATACAGAAAACTGATGTGAAAAGCTGTTGTTTGCCATTATTGGGTGCCACATGTGACTTGTAGATCTTTCCCAGTGCGTAGGGTGGTGTTTTGTACATGGCATTGTCCAGTCCTCTTTTTGAACTGAACAAGTTAACTCTTTCACAGCTTTTTTCTTAGTGCAACTTCCTGCTCTTTACGTCTCAGCTAATGGCTTCCAAAAAGCCAGGAGGTGTTACAGCGAGGAGGTGAGGCATTCCTGCCTCCATTTCTGGCATCTGGTCTGTGACTCTGGGTCCACATCCCCGTCAGTTGCTGGAGGCGAGGCAAAAGGTTTATCCTCATTAAAATTACTTGTCTAATTTCAGAAACCATCCACACAGACTTCAAAATTCAACTTTTCATAATCTGTTTGTGCACTAGTACAGAAGCAGTGGATAGCTTTTTTCAGGGCCGTGCCTATGAAAGAGCTTTTAAGAGTTTGTGATCTGTCTCTCTGTTAGGAAAATCATTAAAATTTTAAGTAAAAATTAAATTAATACATAGAATCGTAGTTATTATTTGATGATTGGTAATATAAGGAAAATAAGTAGGACCTGAATAAAACAATAAGGTACAAGTTGTGTTTTAGTAAGACCTGAATAAAACAATAGGGTACAAGTTGTGTTTTAGTAGTTATAGAAACCTGTTATGCACCAGTAGTGCTGCTTAGAATACTCCTTTGAAATACCTGTCAAGAAAGGTAGTTTTTATAAGATTTAGGTCCCTAAGAAGCAAATAAGCAACATGCTAGAGAAATCAAGCAGAACCTTGAGAAACTTGGATGGAAAACAGACCCTGGAACTAAGTCAAAAGAGAAGAGGTGAAAAGGACAAGGTGAGGAAGACGTCTTACTTCCTCCGAGGAAGACGCCTTACTTCATCAGGACGACCACCGACGACCACTAGAGGGAAAATGAGCATGCGCAGAAAAGGAGGCTGATGTCGCAATACGATGAAGTAATCTGTAATGCATATGTATGAGATAACGTAGCAATATTTGTTGAATATGTATAAAATTGCGTAACTAAAAGAATATAAAATGGCTACTCGGCAAAGCCGTCTTTGGAGCCAGATTTGGGTGCGTACCCCTGGTTCCCGGCGCCTTGAAATAAAGCACCGCATATAACCGAAGAAAATTGGTTATGTGTTTGTCTCTGCGCTAACAGTTTTGGCGACCCAGATGGGACCTCGCGAGCACTGCTGAGGCGGATCGCGTACTGATCCTGCTCCAGCCGGCGCCGAGGAATTCTCGGGGAGCCATCAGCCGCGACCGACCTCCGCTGCTCACGACGGACCTCTGATAAGGTAAGAAAGGTGCTTTATTTTAGTAACAGGGAACGGTACCGCTGTGGGTATGTAAGTAAAAGCCTGCCAGTTAGACGCGGCGAAAGCTGCGCGTGGTTGGGCTAAGGAGCTCCGGGTGGTAAGCCTAGGCGCCGTCCGTCAGACAAGGCGAAAGCCCTGCAGGTTCGGCAATTGGTATGGTATGGTATGGTAAAAAGAAGTAAAAGTTGCAACTATAAATAACAATTGAAATTGTAAAGGTAACGTTTGGTTGAACATTTTTAAGTCCAGCCTGCGGGTTGGCATTTGGTAATATCTAGTCTGCGGGACTGATATTTGCCGATATCTAAAGTCCAGCCTGCGGGTTGGCATTTGGTAATATCTAGTCTGCGGGACTGATATTTGCCGATATCTAAAATCCAGTCTGCGGGACTGGTACTTGCTGCTATTATTGTGATTGTTTGAGTATTGTGGTTGGTTGAGTAGTTTTGTTGTAATTAGCTGTAAGACTGAAAACTTTAAAGTCCGGTCTGCGGGATCGGTATTTACTGTTATTACTGTGGTTGAGTTAATTTGTTGTATATCGTTGGATAACGTTGTAATTTAACAATGCCAGAGATACCTAAAGCAACTCCGTTAGGCTGTATTTTAAGTCATTGGAAGGAGGGAAAGTTTGAACAAGCGTTTCGGAAAAATAAGTTGATTGAATATTGTAATGATTGGTGGCCTCAATATAAATTAGATGACCAGGAGAAGTGGCCTGAGAATGGGACCTTGAGTTATAATACTATTTTGCAGTTGATGTTGTTTTGTAGGAGAGAAGGGAAATGGGACGAAGTACCTTATGTGGATCTTTTCTTTAGTTTAAGGAATAATCAAGAGTGGCAGAAATCTTGCGGGATAATGATATTACAAGCAAGCAGTAATACTCCTCACTGTCAGGGTTGCAAAACTGATAAGAAGTGCATGGGATGTCTGGCTATGGACAATAGCAAGCAACATCGGGAAAGTGCGGAAAATATAGACCTGATGATTGCCCCGCCGGCCCCACTGGCCAATGATGATTGCAACACTAACAGTGATGATAATGATCCTACCTCCCCTCCCGTAGCATATAGAACAAGGCGGAGGGATCAAACAGAGACTAGTGCTGTAATTGCTCCTTTGAGACAGGGCGTCGGGACAGAAGGACCGGTGTATGTTAAAGTACCCTTTTCCCCTGGAGATTTGGTTATTTGGAAACAATCGGCAGGAACATATAGGGAAAACCCGGATAAAGTGGCTCGTGTAGTTAAAATGATAATGAAAACACAGAATCCAGATTGGGACGATATACAAGTGTTGTTAGATACTTTAATGGATTCAACAGAAAAGGAAATGGTTTTGAGAACAGCACGGGAAAGAGTTCGGGAAGATGTAAGGCAGGGGTTGGTCCAGGGAACTACAGATCAAAATTTTCCCACTGAAGATCCGATGTGGGATTATAACACACCAGGAGGAATGAGAAGTTTGCGGAGGTATCAGGAATGGATAGTTGTTGGAGTTCAGAATGCTATGCCAAAAGCTGTTAATTGGTCAAAGTTGTATAATGTTAGACAGGAAAAGACAGAGTCGCCCTCGGCTTTTCTGGAGAGACTTAAAGAAACAGCAAAGAAATATACAGATCTAGATGTAGAAACTGAGCAAGCTAGAGCGCAGCTGGCGTTGATCTTTTTGGGACAGTCTCAAGATGATATCAGGAAGAAATTGCAGAAACTAGAAGGGGCAGAATTGCGAGATCTGGATAGATTGTTGGAAGTGGCTTGGAAGGTGTATAATAATAGAGAGAGAGAGGGAGCCCGGAGACAACAGCAAAATTTATTGGCAGTAATACAAGGAAAAGAACAGAATCATATGAATTCCAGAGGCAGGGGGCAAAGTGGTATGCGAGGAAGAGGGCGAGGAAGAGGATTTACTAACTTTCGATCAGGAATGGGCTATAACAGGTTAGGATATAATCAGTGTGCCAACTGTGGACAGGAGGGTCACTGGAGGAATGAGTGTCCAGCGAGAATGGGGCAACCTTTTTCTCCCCGAAATCCTTTCTTTGGACCAGGGGCAGAGGCCGCAAAGACGATGGTGTTAGGGGATTATACGCATCAAAGCTGACTAGATAAGGAGCCTTTGGTGAAAGTAGAACTTGAAGGGAAAGAGGTAAAATTTTTAGTCGATACAGGAGCAACATACTCAGTTTTAAACAATTTGTGTGGAAAATTGGGGGAAAAGACAATTACAATTGTAAGTGCCACCGGGAAAGAGGAAGAAAAGCCATTCCTACAACCCCTAGATTTAAGGTTTAGAGGAAAAGAATTAACTCATGAGTTCTTATATGTACCAGAATGTCCAATTCCCCTCATGGGACGGGACCTATTGGCAAAATTGAATGCAGAAATAATATTCGAAAATGGAGAATTGATAATGCAGATTCCAGAATCAAAAGTTGGACAGATATTGGTACTTAAGGAACAACCGAAAACGCACATCCCCAAGGAAGTAGAAGAAGCTGTAATACCTACAGTCTGGGAAACAGACATTCCAGGAAAATCAAAACTAGCTTCACCTGTGTTAGTAGAATTGAAGGAAGGGGCAATGCCAATTAGAATTAGACAGTACCCACTGAAATTAGAAGCTAGGCAGGGTATTGTGAAAATTATAGAAAAGTTTATGCAATACGGAATCCTAGAAGAATGTGAGTCAGAATATAATACACCTATCTTTCCTGTTAAAAAGCCAAACGGTGAATACAGATTGGTACAGGATTTAAGAGCAATAAATGAGATTACCAAAGATATCCACCCCGTGGTAGCAAATCCGTATACATTGTTAACATCTGTGAAAGAGAAATACAAATGGTTTACAGTAATTGATTTAAAAGATGCTTTCTTCTGCATTCCACTTGACAAAGATAGTAGGAAACTGTTTGCATTTGAATGGGAAAACCCTTACACCGGACGAAAAACACAACTGACTTGGACTCGGCTTCCTCAAGGATTCAAGAACAGCCCGACGATCTTTGGAAACCAACTAGCTAAAGAGCTAGAGACCTGGACTACGCAAGGAGATATTCAGGTACCCAGATCACAGTATCTGCTATTGCAATATGTTGATGACATTTTCATAGCAACGGAAGACAGATTCCAATGTGTAAATGTTACAATAGCGATATTAAATCAATTAGGATTGAACGGATATAAAGTCTCCAAAGAAAAGGCACAGATAGCATGCCAAACAGTATTGTATTTGGGCTGTGAAATTTCACAAGGACAGCGAAGGTTGGGGATCAATCGAATTGAGGCCATATGTGCCATTCCAGAGCCTAGGAATCTACATGAGCTAAGAACCTTTTTGGGAATGACAGGGTGGTGTCGATTGTGGATAATGGACTATGGGCTAATTGCCAAACCACTGTATGAAGTGCAGAAATCACCTGTGTTCGTTTGGAGTAAATCGCAGAGAGAAGCCTTCGAGAAACTAAAGGCAGCACTGAAAACAGCCCCTGCCCTGGGTCTCCCGGACTTGTCCAAAGAATTCCAATTGTTCGTGCATGAAAGACAGAGACTGGCTTTAGGAGTTTTAACCCAAAAGTTGGGCAGCTGGAAGAGACCTGTGGGTTACTTCTCTAAACAACTAGATTCGGTAAGTGCAGGATGGCCTTCTTGCTTGAGAGCTGTGGCAGCGACCGTGATCTTAATACAGGAGGCCAGGAAGCTGACTTTGGGTAAACATATAGATGTATTTGTACCACATATGGTGACAACTGTTTTAGAGCAAAAAGGGGGGCATTGGCTGTCTCCCAGCCGGATGATGAAATATCAGGCAATTTTAACAGAACAAGACGATGTAAGCTTGAAAACCACTAATTTGTTAAATCCAGCAGTTTTTCTTGGAACAGATCCAGAAGAAGGAACTCTTGAGCATGACTGTGTGGAAGTTATCGAGCACACCTATGCAACCAGAGCTGATCTAAAGGATGTACCCCTTGCAAACCCGGATTGGGAATTGTTCACTGATGGAAGCAGCTTCGTGGAAAATGGAACACGATACGCGGGATATGCTGTGACCACTTGGAAAGAAGTCATAGAGGCACGAGCATTGCCCCCAGGGACATCGGCACAGCGAGCAGAATTGATTGCTCTAACAAGGGCACTAGAACTTAGTAACAATAAGAAAGCTAATATATGGACAGACTCAAAATATGCCTTTGGTGTAGTGCACGTCCATGGAGCTTTATGGAAAGAACGAGGATTGTTGTCTGCACAAGGTACAAACATAAAGTACCAAGAAGAGATATTGGAACTAATAACAGCTGTACAAAAACCAGACCAGGTAACTATAATGCATTGTAGAGCCCACCAGAGGGACTCGTCCAAAATATCCGAAGGAAATGCATTGGCAGATCACACAGCCCGGCAAGTAGCTCGACAAGCACGGAGCAATATAATGGCGCTAGTACCCCTAAAGGTGAGTCCACTGCATACTTACCTTCCACAGGATCCTGGATATTCCAAAGAAGATGAGAAATTAGCGGAATTGCTGAAGGCCCGGAAAAATACACAAGGATGGTATGTTACCACGACCGGGCAGGTAATAGTACCTCCAGCCGTGATGCGACAGATTTTGCAAACAGAACATCAGAAGTGTCATTGGGGTGCAGATGCGTTAGTAACCTATTTAAAAAGAGGAATAATTTCTACACAGATGTTAACAATGGCTAAAGCGATAGGATCTAAGTGCGAGATTTGTTTGAAAAATAATCCGGTGGTTAGAAGACCAGTTCAAATGGGGAGAATCAGAATAGGGATGGAGCCTGGAGATTATTGGCAGATAGATTTTGCAGAGTTACCCAAAGCCCAGGGGTACAAATACCTACTAGTTGGGGTTGATACTTTTTCTGGATGGCCAGAAGCCTTTCCCTGTCGCACAAACCAAGCTAAAGAAGTAGTAAAATGTTTGTTAAAGGAAATTATTCCGAGGTTTGGGGTTCCATTAGGAATATCATCAGATCGAGGGCCCCACTTTATTGCAGCCATTGTTCAGGATGTGAGTAGACTGTTAGGGATTACTTGGGACCTACATACCCCTTGGAGACCACAATCCAGTGGGCAAGTAGAAAAAATGAATCAAACATTAAAGAGACAAATAAGTAAAATCTGTCAGGAGGCTAAGATACAGTGGCCCCAGGCTTTACCTATTGCGTTATTACGAATTCGAATTAAGCCCCGAAGTGGGATGTCAGTAAGTCCTTACGAAATTCTTTATGGTAAGCCATATGAAGCTCCGAAACCGAATCCAGACATGCACATTAAGGGAAATCAGGATGTTTATAATTATGTGTTGTCTCTTGGAAAAATTCTAATGCAGCTGCGGAACACCTTGATATGGAATAGACCTTTACCCCTGGAGAACCCAGTACACGACATTCAACCCGGAGACCAGGTATACGTCCGGAATTGGAGCGAAGAACCCTTGAAAGAACGGTGGGACGGACCGTATCAAGTACTGCTAACCACTTTTACGGCTGTCAAAGTAGGAGGAATAGACTCTTGGATACATTATACTCGGGTAAAGAAAATCCCAACAGTTTGGGAATCACAGATGCTCACACCTACTAAGCTCAGATTGGTATCTAAATGAAATGTTGGGATTCAATTATAGAGTCCTGTTCGTAATTTGGTTAATAATACCATTGGAAATAGTTTCATTTATCGAGATTGTGTTAAAAGATAGTGTAACAATGCAATGGGTCAGACATAATGCCATTCTGATTTGTGAGTTCAGGAGTGACGTTGAAATAGAAATAAGAAATCTAAAAGTGATCTGGGAAAGAATTGACCAAAACAGATCCATGGCCCAATTAAAATCAAGAGGATGGGTTCAAAAAGAAATAGGTGAAGACAGACGTTCAGGGAAGACTAGGCTTGAATTGCCCAATGTGACTAAAATAGATCAGGGAAATTACCTATGTTCAGTCAACATCAACGGCAGTACTGATTATGGGAAGCGAACACTGCTGGTAAATTCTCCGGAAGGTTATGGAATAAAAGCAGGGCATGACAAATATTTTGTGACTCTAGGATCCGATGTTTTAATGTACTGTTACTTGCAGGATCAATGGCCTTCCTATTATGGATGGACCAAAGATGTCTTTCCAGCTCCAAAAGATAGTAGACATCAAACAGAGATTCGTATAGGAGGGATGCTGACATATTTAATCAGAAATTTTCAGGAAGAAGATTTAGGAACTTATCGGTGTGAGTATAAAAATAACACAGCGATGGGGTTCAGTGAAATTAAAGTTTTAAAAGAAAGAGTCAGGAGAGCTGTAGACACGGCACAGAAATTACAAATAATACATCCCGACCCACAAGAGAATCTGATTGTAGGATTAATCAGAGATTTTGGAGTGATGCAAAACGTTTCAAAAATTACTGCTTGTTTGCCTTTACCCCAGGCAGCAGGAGAACCAATACCATGGGGAATTATAGTTGTAGGATTACCTCCCAAGGAATTAACAAATTCTACAAAAGCATGCGAAGTAGTAAAACGAGAATGGAAAGAGACAATACAAGCGTGTCAGTTATTAACACCTATGACAGAACAAGACTGTCGAAAGAAAGAGGGATATCATTCTTGGGCAGTAACTATAAAGAAATGTTTCGTCACTGGATTAGTAAAAGAGCCCTGTCATAAAGTTTGGATGGAAATTAAGCGTACAAAAAATGAAATGGTGTGCCAAAATGAAACTAAGAAAACATTATGGGACAGTTGGAAAACACTTTGGGGACCAGCTCTGTTGGAACATTATAGCTACATTAGCAAGATACCCTGGTGTTTTGAATGGGTTGGAAAAATTAATGAGACGGGAAAGGTAACCCATAAAGATACCTCCCAGAGAGACAGAGTACCAACTAGATGGGCTTGTGAAAAGGTATATTCTTGCGATAGTCCATTAACCGAAGTTAGAATACCCGCAGTACGAGCAGCATTGAAATATGGATGTGAGTGTCGAGACTATCAACATCAACAACGGCAAGGGTATTCTAGCGGACAGCGGCAAGGAAACTGTGAAATTGATACTATACGAAGCCCAGGTAATTTGGTTTGGGTAATGGAGCATGGCCAATGGACAACTCATTTATCATTAGATGGACCAGTAACCCAAATCACCTTAGGTATCCCTACTTTATGTCCCCTATGGAATCCTATGAGAAGTACCCAAGTGCAGTACTCAAAAACGAGAACTAAAAGAGAAATAAATTCGGAAGACGATGTTTGGCATGAACCTGATACAAATGTGAAATTTGAATGGGTTCTAGAATCAATGTTTGCGCCACTAGCGTCGTATAGAAATAGAGAGATGTTATTTAGACTATTAGGGCAAACTGAAAGACTAGCTGCAGCTACCAAGAAAGGCTTTAAAGATCTAAACTTACAGTTACAAGCCACCTCAAGGATGACCTTACAGAACAGAATGGCATTAGATATGATGTTGCTCAAAGAACACGGAGTTTGTGGATATCTCAGTGACCGAATTGATCATTGTTGTATCCATATTCCAAATGTTACTCAAGAAGTTGAAAAGGATATATTTCAGTTACAAGAAACGCAAGAAAAGATAAAAGAAATTGAAGAAGAAGCTCAACGGAATTGGATAGGAGCATTGTTTAATAGTCTGGGACTTCACCTCTCTGATTGGGTTAATTCATTATTACAGACATTAATTGTAATAGTTATAATGTTTCTCGTATTGTACGTGATGTTTTACTGTATTAAAGCAGAAATAAGGAGAAACAGAGCGTGGACCCACCGTCTGGTTGGAGCAGTGTCCAGAGAATACCCAAAGGAAATGCATCTAAATGAGGCATATGAAGAAACAAAAGAAATTTGAATGAAAATATTGGCATGAAATGTAATATTTTCAAAAGGGGGGAAATGTTAGGAAAATTTAATGAAGTAGAAAGTTAAAGCATTATATTAATATACAAAATCATAGTCTTTGTTAGTTGATGATTGTTAATATGAAAAATAAAACCTGAATGGAACAATAGTACAAAATAAGCTAAGTTTGAATCCTAGTAGTTATAGAAACCCCTTATGCACCAGTAGTGTTGTACAGACACTCCTTTGAAGTACTTGTTAGAAATGTTAGTACAATTTGTTATGTATTAGGGATTAGGGAGTTAAGGATTGTTTTCAAGATTTAGAAGTCGAGGCCTTGGTGACTAGACATGGTGGGGCCCATGGTGATTAATGGTGACGAAAAAGAATATGTTTTGTAGTTTCAAGTACTTAAGAAACAGATAAGCGGCATACCAGAGGAATCAAGCAGAACACCGAGAAACTTGGACAGAAAGCAGACGCTGGAACTAAGTCAAAGGGATGAGGTGAAAAGGGACAGGGTGAGGAAGACTCCCTACTTCATCAAGACGACCACCAACGACCACCAGAGGGAACCTGAGCATGCGCAAAGAAGGAGGCTGATGTCACAATAAGATGAAGTAATCTATAATGCATATGTATGAGATAACGTAGTAATATTTGTTGAATATGTATAAAATTGCGTAACTAAAAGAATATAAAATGGCTACTCGGCAAAGCCGTCTTTGGAGCCAGATTTGGGTGCGTACCCCTGGTTCCCGGCGCCTTGAAATAAAGCACCGCATATAACCGAAGAAAATTGGTTATGTGTTTGTCTCTGCGCTAACATCTCGACTCTCAGATGGGGCAATGAAGAGGTTGAGACAGTCATGCATGTTTTTTGATGTTGACCAAAGCAGTTTGTTCTTACATAGTTTCTAGACAGAGATTGAATATTTGCAGTCAGATTTTCCATCACCCTTTGTACAGTGCCTTGTAACCTTTTTTTTTTCCTGCATGACCTTTGTGCCCGGGAGTTGTCTCTTACATTGAAATGGTCATCTCTGTAAGTAAGGCTGTATACATTTGTGTGGATGCTGGAGAGACTAGAAGCTGTAGTGCCAATATAGAAGGGCAGCTTGGCACAAGGATCATGCTGTAGCTCTCCCAGCTAAGGAGATTTGTGTTTGTTTGTTATTGTTGTGCTCGAGGAATTTCCCAGGTTTGGCATTTAGCGTGAAACCACAGGGATTGTCCAGTTTTTCAGGCCTGGTTCAATGATCATACATAAATTTGACAGTGGAAATTCATTTGCAAATAATCCAGTGCTGCTGATATCAAAGCACTTTGTGTTAGTTGCTGCCTTCTCACGCCTTCCCCTGCTGACCCCAAGTCTGGGCAGCAATGTGCAAGGGAAACGGTGTATGGGTTTTTGTGTTACAAGTCCTCCAGCCAACCTCACCCACAGTGGCGAGTATGAGCCAAAACCATAATTTTCATAAGGCAATGTAAGTGATGGGGAGAAAAAAATCCACTTTTTCATGAAACTTGATATGAAATTTCCTAAGCTGTTTTGGGAAAGGAAATAATTTGAGTTGGAGGTACTGTGTCGAGTATTTCTTACTGGTGAAAATATATTGAATTTCTCTCAAGTGTAAAACTTTCCCACCAAAAGCTTAAGCTTTGCAAACACTAAAATCTCTGTCAGGAAGTTCTTACCGGTTGGTAATCTGCTGCTGTGCAGTGCATATACACCATCGTAGCAGAAATTAGTTTATTCTATCGTTCCACAGTTACTAGTTGAGGATTATAATCTCTTGTTGTCCCNTCCAGTTTTTTAGGTCTAGTTCAATGATTGTACGTATCCAGGTTGCTGCCTGAGTCTAATGGTTTCAGTCCATGCTCACTAAATTGCCTGCAGGCAATTAGCGGCCTTGGGGGCAGTAATGCAGTTCAGGCTGTGCTGAATCTGTTCAAGGGTACAGAGCAGCTGCAGAACGTGGACATTTAAGCCTTATGTGTAAACCCCGAGTGAGAACAGAGGAGGCAAAAAAGGGGTTTCAGAAGCCATAGNGCACTTGACCCAAGCTGGCCAACAGGATTATTTCACACCATGAGTGTCACATTCAGTGTAAACTAGAAAGTTTGCTGTGAAGTGCTCTCTCTCTCCCTTGATGGTGGCGATCCAGAGGACTGCTTGCCCTGGTGTTGGACCCCTGAGCCCTTCCCTTCCTTCGTAGCACCCCAACATTTACTGTCCACTGCTGGGAGTGCACAGCTTCCTACTGATATAATTGGCTGAGTATAGTCTTTGTATATTTTNTAACTGGGTGAGTATAGTCTCTGTATATTTTGTATTGGTATCGGGATCAATATTGGTTCTTTAGTGTTGTTAATGTTAATTATGTAGTCTTATTCTGTTAAATCTGTTTATATTTAAACCCCCGGGTTTCCTTGTTTTTTCCCGATTTCCCTTCCCGGGTGGGGAGGGGTCACAGGGTGATAGAATGATTGTCTAAATGACAATAAATTGTTGTAGGTTTCTCAAACCATAGCACTCGTCAAGAGTAATTGAGAATATAAGTGTATAAGTGACACTGTTGGCTTAAGTGACAGTATCACAGTTGTGAAAGCATATAACCCTGTCCTGGTCCTCCCTATTGCTCAGAGATGGGCCTATTTGCAGGGAGGTGTAATTTGAAATGGTAGAGACCCTGCTTCAGAACATGAGTGGACATGGTGGCAAGCTTTGTTTACTTCTTCATTTCTAAGCCCTGCAATTGAGTTCCTCCTTAGGGATGGCAATTTCAGTCATAGCAATAAATGTAGAACAAGGTTCTTGCTCTGGAGGTGCTGCAATGTCAGTAAGAGGCCCAGCCAAGGAGCTTGTTCAGCCATCTGGGCTGTCTTTCCTCAGCTGACGGCAGGGTCATGGCCTTTGAAAGATGTGGAGTTGTTGTCATTGGAAATCAATACCTTTTCTGCCCAAATTGTGAGGAACAGCCAGCCTGCCTCTGTTATGATCCCAGGTGGAGCAAGTCTTTGCACCAGTGCTGTAAATCCAGCTCTACCTCCTGCCTGATACGTTTGGCTGTGGTCAGGTCTGGTCCAGGAGGCCACTAGGATCGTGCTGTAGCTCTGCCAGCCAATGAGATTTGTGTTTGTTTGTTATTGTTGTGCTCGAGGAATTTCCCAGGTTTGGCATTGAGCATGAAACCACAAAGATCATCCAGTTTTTTAGGTCTAGTTCAATGATTGTACGTATCCAGGTTGCTGCCTGAGTCTAATGGTTTCAGTCCATGCTCACTAAATTGCCTGCAGGCAATTAGCGGCCTTGGGGGCAGTAATGCAGTTCAGGCTGTGCTGAATCTGTTCAAGGGTACAGAGCAGCTGCAGAACGTGGACATTTAAGCCTTATGTGTAAACCCCGAGTGAGAACAGAGGAGGCAAAAAAGGGGTTTCAGAAGCCATAGTCATGATCGGTTTTCTTCCCAGGGTCTCTGGGACTTTGTGGGCAGAAAACTGCCCTCAAACTCTTCCTCCTGAAAGCTCTGTTATGCTCTGTACCTCCTGCTCCATTTTGGATCATTCTTACAAAAACATTTTTTTTCTTTTAGGTGTTTTTTCCCCTCTCTAGGATGTGAAATGCCTATGTTTTGGTGAAAAGCAAGCATGTCGCTCTTGGATGGCATCCCTTCCCTCCAGCGTATCGACTGCACCATTCTGCTTAGTGTCACCTGAAGCCTGGCTGGGGGTGCATTTGAACCCACTATCTATGCCATTGATATTAATTGGTATCAGTCCCAGTATGGACCCTTGATGGGCAATGCTCCTTTCTGCTTTCTACTTGGGCATTGAGCCACTGACTGCTCTTCTTTTGTTAACCCTTTACCTCCCCATGAGGAGCTGGGGAGGCTGTTGGGGGTTGGATGGAACACATGGGGTCTCCACATTCCCATTCTCCCAATGGACACCCCCAAACAGAAGCAGCCAGAGCTGGCAACCCCAGACTTCTTAGCAGCCAACAGAGAGAACAGATCGTGGTGCTGCCAGCACTGTGGCTGTCACCGCAAGTCCCCTGGGTCCCTTCCCCGGCTGCTTCAGCTTTTTGTCGGTCCCAAAACATTCTACCCCTGAGGTAGGGTCTGACCCCTGACACCTGCAGCTCGGGGACGCTCCTGGGGGAAGGAGTGGAGGTGACTGCCAGTGGTCACTCCCGGCTTTCTTTCAGGCTCAGCCAACGTTTGCCGACTGCCTGGGCAGGAGCAGCCCTTCCCTGCAGCCTGGCCACCCCTGATGAGGGTGGCACCCCAGGCACTCCCAGCAGGTATGGCATCCCCACCCATACCTCCTGTGTCACCTCTTCTAAGCAAGTATTCCCCCTGATCTGCGACCCCATCACACTGGCACAGCAGCTCACCCCACAGGGAGCACCTCAGCCACAAGCTCCCCTTGTGCCTGGCGCAGAGCTGGGGGACGTCAGCGATGGGGGCCAGCTCGGCGGGTGCCCCTGGAGGGTCACCTCAGCCCAGCACTGCTCCCACTCACCTGCGCAGGGCGGCAGATGGCTCCATGGGGCTGCTTCTTTGACCCCCGGTTCTTCCACATCCAGTGGACGAGCACCAGCCCACCTGCACAAGCCACTGCCATGCTCGGTGTCATATTCTTGGTTTGTTTTGTTGGTTTATTTCCACGCAGTCACAATAAATCTCACACCACAGGGTAGAATTTCATTCTACCTTAAAAGAAAGGTCATTTGGAAAGAGCACGCCACCTCAAAGATAAACAATACACTAACTGGACACTTGTGACCCTACCCACAGAGTCCATTCCCCACTAGTGGCCCACCCCCACATAGCCATGCAACATCCCTGTCCTCTGCTCCCTTTCCTTGGATCTTCAAACCCAAATTCTCGTCAGGCTGATAGAGGACAGGCGCTTTCCTCCTCGCAAGGCACCTCA
The DNA here is from genome assembly GCA_008711295.1 of Anarhynchus alexandrinus. Classification (NCBI taxonomy): domain Eukaryota; kingdom Metazoa; phylum Chordata; class Aves; order Charadriiformes; family Charadriidae; genus Anarhynchus; species Anarhynchus alexandrinus. The sequence goes on along the minus strand of VUYV01001139.1, from coordinate 14,214 downwards.
AGCACAAAGCAGCACAGAGTCTGCATAAGGCTTTAGACCCCAAAGGTGAGGATTTTGGGCGCCACATGAGAGCTTAAAATGCTGCTTTGGATGCTTACAGGAGGCTTTGGGCCCTAAAAATTTTGGTTTGAGCCTTAAAATATGGTTTTGGGCTCTAAAGGAAGGCTTGGCACTCTAAAAAATAAGTTTTGGAGCCTAAAAAAGGAGGATTTGGACCTGCAAAATGAGGCTTTGGACCCTAAAATGATACTTTGGGGCCTTAAAACCCCCATCATGGTGACCACGCCGGAGCCCACAGCAACAGTGGGCACGAGCAGGGTACTGGGCACACTGGGAGATGTCTACCCAGGGGTGAAGGAAGGCAGCACCTCAGCACCAGCCTCGTTATGTTTTGTTTGCTAAGGTGAGGGTTTGGATGGTAAAACTGAGGCTGCGGACCCTAGAATTGATGCTTTGGACTCTACAAAAAGACTTTGGAAACTAAAAGTGATGCTTTGGGCCCTAAAATGACAATTCAAACTCTACAAATATAGATTTGGACCGTAAAAAAAGTTGACTTGTCCCTAAAAATTAGGGTTTAGACCCAAAAATGAAGATTTGGGCCTTTAAAAAAAGATTATGAGCTTTAAAATTAAGACTCTGGGTTGTAAAAGAGGGACTTGGACCTACTGAATGAGACTGTGGACGCTAAAAGTGAAGCTCTGACCCCTATAACTAAGTGTTTGAAAAGCAAGATGAAGCTTTGGACTCTGAAATGAGATTTAGTCTCTGAAAATGAAGGCTTGGGCTCTAAAAATGAGGCTTTGGACTCTGTAAAGGAGAGTTTAGGCCATCAGATTTCAGGTTTGGAAAATAACAAGACTTTGGGCCCTAAAAATGAGGCTTTCTTTGCTAAGAATTGCATAATGGATTCTAACAATTAGGCTGTGGTCCCTGAAAAATGAACTCAAAAAAATGAGGCTTTGTACCCTAAACGTGTGGGTTGGAACTCAAAAACGAGCATTTGGGCCTTAAAAAGGAGGGCTTTTTAGCCAAGGGGTGGGCAGGTCCTGTCCCCAGAGGGGCATGACGTTGGTGGTGTTCCTACCTCAGCTGGCCATGTCCTTGAGTGGCCTGATGGGACCTGCTCTGAGCATGGGGTTGAGCTGGAGACCTATCGATGTCCCCTCCGACCTGAATTACTCCATGATGTTATGATTTCCCTCAGTGGGAGAATGCGATTTGACAAGCTCAGCTGGACAGGGTGACACTACAGACACCCCAGCAAGACACAACTCACCCCAACACCGAGCTCCTGGTTTTGGGGAGGTCTCTCCGTTTTGGCATTTCAATAAGACGTTCAAATTCCCAGCCTGGCACCCTCAGGTCTTCTGCAAAGCAGAGCAGAAAGATCTGTCCCTGCAAAGTGACATCCCTTGCTCGTGCTGGTGGCCTCAGGATAACCTTTGCTGAAGGTCAGGGACTCTGAGTTTTTAGGGCGGCATCAGGGTGCCCCTTCTCCCAGGTGCTGGAGGGTTTGAGTCCTGGGTTGAACAGGATGGATTTGGGCAAGGAGGAAAACACCAGGAAGCTGTGACTGTCAGTGTGGGTGGTCCATGGGATGGCCAAACAGCAGCTCTACTTGGAGGATTTCGTAAGTCGAGACACAAATTGGATAGCAAGTGGATAAACTGGGAGATAAATAGGATAGTAAAGAGCCCTGCCTTTACCCCGAGTAGGAGAAAGCCCAGCCCAGCAGAGCTGGGCTCAGCCTTGCTCTCTTGCCTTCCCTGGTCCCTTATGGCCCTGGGTGAAAGCTCAGGTGCCCTCCACTTGTACTGCATGTAGGTGCACTCCATGTTCCCCAGCTGCGCTCCTTTCACTCCTTTCACCTCCAGGGACATTCCGTCTTTCACCACATTGCCCCGACTGCCCGGATGCTCTCTCTTGCCCCCAAAAGCAGGTTCCTTTCCGTAGTGACCATGGAAAAGGTCCCTGGGATGGAAGAGGTCCCAAGGGAAAGGCCCTCAGATGGCTTCACTTCCAGCACCACACTGGGCTGATCTCAAAGCCATGGCCCATGGTAAAACCCTTCTCCCCCCTTCAGCAGAAGCTGAAGGACCATTGTGAACAATGAAAGAAGTCAGCACTCTTGCCGCTTCTCCTTTGTGTTTTTATTCGTTTCCTTCCTGAGCTCCTTGTGTCCCGAAGACAGATGGGTTTCTGCAAAAGAAGAGAGAGTCCTGTAAAGCAACGCTGCATGTCTTGGGAGATCTTTGCCCACATGCAAAGCCCTTGGGTGGCTTCAGGTCAGGACACGGAGAGCAGGGCAACTGTTTCTCTCCCTCTGTTTACCCTTTCTCTGCAGCCTCACCAGAAGCAGCAGCGGTTTGCTCCCAAGCTGTGCCAGACCTTCCCGAAAAGCCTTTCTCTCCCCACCAGGAACCTAAAGGAGCAGCAATGAGCTGGGAGGAGACAGTCCCCTCTCGGGCCCAGAGCAGCCTTGCAGTTAGTTAGGCCTTCTAAACATGGCCAAATAGGATGGCCTTGTGTGTTTCCTGAGGCTACAGAAGAAAGGGCAGCATTGGGAAAGGAGTACCTTGCCAGTGGTGATGGAAGAGCCCCAGGGGGGGAACTTAGCCATGACATCAGTCAGAACTAAGGGCTCTTTGAAGAGTCACCACTGTCCCTCTAACTCTGCGTTTCTACAAGGAAACACAGATCCGAATCACGTACCTGTTTTGCTACCTCAGGTAGTGCTCCCTCTGCTCCGGGCACCCCAAGTCCTTATCCCTCCAGCCAGGGCCACTCCAACCTGGGCAGCCCTGGTCTTCTCTTCTGGTAGTAGCATCGCATGGACCCCTCGTCCACCGGTGGCATCAGAAAGGAGGTGTCATAGAGCAGCACCTCGAGTGGGCTGGCCTCAGAGCTTGATGGTGAAAGTATGCTTATTTTGGGTGGTGGAGGCAGGGTCTGGACTCCGCAACTGTGCAAGGTCTTTCTTTTGGCCATCTTCCTCACTGCACCTTCAATGGTCTCTTTATCCTCCTCTTGTCTCTTTCCTCTGCACCTCTAAGGTTTTGCTGCCTGTGTTCGGCCCAGCTTTGGTGCTTGGCCTTTGGGCACGGGTTTGCCCTTCAGTTGGCTTTTCACAGGCTGTTTTTTTGCAAAGGAGGCCCCCAGGATGGCTGGCAACCGCCTGAAAGGACACAACAGGAGGAGTCTGCGTGAGGACATGTTAGTTTGGGGCCGCATCCTGCCCCTATGAGCCATGTGCCTCTCTGCGCAGCTGCCAGCAGCACAGCCGATGGCTGCGCTCAGCTCAGGAGAGGAAACCCCCTGAGCCAGAACACTTGGCTGACACATGGCTGTCCCTGTGCACAGGTCTGGAGGCCACGCTGGGGCTCTCCTGCAAGGAAGGAGAGGAGCCAGCCCTGTGAAATGGGGGTCTCCCGGCAGCCTCATCCCACCCTTCCAGGTGCTGCCTTCCCCACTGTTGGGTGGTTAAGAACGAAGACTGTTTGGGTCTGGGGAATGGGCTTTTGCTGGGTCAGAAAACAATGCTATTGCAGAGGCCAGCCATGAGCTTCCAGATTCACCTGACCCGAGAGTTGTTCCTCATCTCCATCGCCTTCTTATCCCAGAGCTGCTCGCGTTCGTTAGTAGTCAAGCTTGAACGAGCAGGCAAGGGCTGTTCAGGAAACTGCACTGGAACGGGTAAAGAGAGACCTCATCAGAAGAACATTGCCGTGATGCTGCTGGCCCCAGTGACACACAGGGGTGCTCAGGCCTCTTCCCAAAACGCCTGATAGGGCCATTCTGCTCCCCTTGCCGCTGCCATATCCAGAGGCCTCACACCCTCCCCAACACTGGCTCTTGCCCTGCTCCTCATTTCCATGGTGCCACGTAGGTTTGCAACTGCATTATCTGCACCAGATTTGGGAAAGAGGAGCTGGTGCTGTCGAGGTGATAGTCTTTTGGAGATCTACTTCCCTGGGGGGAGTACAGGGCCTTGGATCGCATCTTCCCACCATACACTTGGGCGCATCCCATCCCCGGGCCTTGTTTTGATGAAGCCAATGAGTGGTTATGAGAAAAGGCTGTGCCAAACTGGTGTGAAGCTTTGGCTCTTTGGCACAAGTCAGAGCCTTTTGACAATCATCATCAGGGATTTTCCCATCAGGTCAAAGAAGCTGGTTGACCATGCTGTGGAAACGAGCTGGGAGCTGGTATTACCTTCTATGCCTTGACCAACAGGTGGCAAGCCCTCTCTTTTCTTCCACTTGTCCTCATCAGGGACTTTTCTGAAGGCCTTCAGAGGGTCCTTGGGAGGTCGTTTGGGCAGAAACTCCAGTTCAAACCTGGAGACAAAGAGATGACACCAGCATGACCCACAGCACCACCAGCCGTTGCTGCTTGCCGTGATCACCTGCTCACAGGCAGATTTTGGCACTGTTGTAAAGGCCGTTGTTTTCTCAAGTCAACTATCTCCCATACCTGAGGACCGTCCTAGAAAACGGGGTCACCTGGCAAATGAGTCCAGGTCACCTGAATTCCTCTACCTGTCCCATCCAATCTGCCTTACAGGCCGGGGACATCAATGATAATCACTGCCTGTGTCCCCATGGGAGGACACCCGTGGTCACAAGGAGCAAATGACACCAAACCGCAGCTGAGCAGCTGCTTCCCCTGCAAGCATACTCACTTGGGAAAGATGATAACGCGGCCAAAGAAAGTCAAGGAAGCAATGGGTGTCACCCTGGACACCACCATTTTGAGCAGCTGGGGGACCTGCAACGGATGAGCACAAAGATGGCAGGAAATCCTCAACGTGTGCAAGGCATTCAATTTAGGAAGACTCCAAGGAGAAATGTTGAAATCGAAGCTTGCACTGGTCACAAGTGGCTGGCCATGTCATGGCAAGCTGCATGCAAGCAGTGCTGGGGCACCATCGTGGGACTGCCCAAGCAGTGGGGAAACCAAAATGCTCACCTTGAACGCAGCCCTTTCTAGGTTCCTCCTCCCAGACATCCTCTCCAGGAAGTCATAGTAGAATCTCATTTGCACTCTCCTGCCTTCGATGAGGAGCACCCCTATGTCCCTCAGGACAAGGGCGACGTTCTCCCCCTTCCCCAGGCAGTGAGAGAGGAGGGACATGGTGCCTTGGATGCAGACCTCCACTTTTTGCCGGGAGACAGAGGCTGCCATGGCCACCTTGGCATATTTGAGGGGCTCCAGCTCCTTGTTGCCTGGAAAAATCACATGAGAAGGACAGAGTTGTTCACCCAGTGGTCCTTCCACAGGCGTTTCCCAGGGGCTGCTTATTGCAGTCATGGCCCAGAAGGGCCCCGCTTTTGGACCTGGTCTGCAGCGGGACCAGTTTTCTTTTAGAAAAGGGACGTGACACCCCCCTTCACTCCGACCATGCAGCAAGCCAGGGTCTTACCAGGCAGGTCATCCTTATTGTCCATGAGATTGTGGACTCCTCCAAGGTTCCTGGCCAGGCGAAACACGGGCCTGTGGATAATCACAATCTCCTTCCCAACCTGGGTCCATGTGGGGACCACATCGAAGGAGCCAAGGGTGGGAATTCGGACCCCCTGTAAGTGGAAAAGAAGGGAAGAGCTGAAGGGTGAGGACTGGCTGGAGGGAAGAGCTGGGGCTGGCCCTGTCCACGGATGGTACTTTGGTACCTGCAGTGCTAGAGTAAGGGCAGAAGCAGGCCAAGGGAATCCATGTGTCTCCAGTGACCAGGATATGCCCTGTGGTACAATACTACCTACCAGAGGTGATAGCACCCTCGCGTGATCCCTGTTTATCGCATCGGTGGGGACTTTTGGGGTGAGTTTCCTGCTTTCTGAGGAGGGGAAGAGTAATTGCAGGCCATGCCTCAAGGCCATGGGGACTACCCAATCCTCTGGGCGGATGAGGAGGATGGGGGTGCCACCCCACCTTATGCAGCAGGAGCTGCTCTTGAATGTAGCTGGCCACTGCATCCCAGACAGCCGTTTGCTCTGGAAAACAAAGGAAAACCAGGTCACACTCCATGTCCACCAGCTCTCAACCCTCCAACACCCCCTGAGCTGTCGCGCGTTGGCAGATGTAAAGTGTCATTGCTGCCCCCAGCCCCAGATGGAGACACCCCTGAGACGGCTGCAGTGCTGAGTCTCGCTGACGCCATGCGGCAACTGTCAGTCATGAAAACACTCGTGCAGTGGCTGTGGATGCCCATACCATTGGTGTTGATGCTGGGTATCATGAAGGTGTGCTCCATCCCATCCCAGAAGTCTATTTTGGTCCGCCTCACACTGGCGGGTCGCTCCTTAGTGGCGACAGCCATGTGGGAGCTCATCCCTGTTCGTCCTATGGACACTCTTCCAGGGTGCCGGAACCACCGCCCTGCGGCCCCTTTTATACCCCTGTGCGGTCGTGTCACAGACCCGGTGTGACTTCATGGTGACACGGCCACTGCTGGCCGTGCTGCCCACTGTGACATGGCCACCACTGACTAGCTGATCATGGTGACATGGCACCCACTGACCTGCTGCCCTCTGTGATGGGGCTGCCAGTGCCCCTGTGTCAGTGCCCAGTGGTGATGCAGGACCCAGCCCATGGCCCCTTCCTCCACCTCTGGTGTCCAGGCAATGTCCACCCATACTGTCTGAGCCCTGTAATCCCGTGCATTCTCCTGAAACCAGCAGACAGCCCATAGGGAAAATGCGTGCTCTTGTAGGTCAGCCCAGTGGGATATACTCGGCCTTCTCACCTTGTGCAAAAATGCTTATTTTAATCCCAGTTGCCATGAACACCAGTAGATCAGTCCACCCACACATGGATGCTCTGAGCGGGATGAACCATTGGTGGATGAATTTGAGTGCTCAAAGCAAGGTGCCCCACGGCCTTTTCAATACCCAGTGGGGATAAGTTGGGACATGGGAAATTCTGACTGCATCTAAGGAAAAGGAACCCTGTACTATGAGGATCGTGAAATGCCAGAGAGGACGTGTGGTCTCCATGATCATAGAATCAAAGAAGATCTCAAGCTGGAAAGGACCCATAAGGATCATCGAGTCCAACTCCCTACTCCTTGCAGGACTACCTAAAAGTAAACCCTATGACTAACAGCGTTGTCCAGATGCTCCCTGAACTCTGACAGGCTTGGTGCTATCAGCACTTCCCGGGGGAGCCTGTTCCAGTGACCGACCACTCTCACAGTGAGGAACGTTTTCCTAATGTCCAATCTGAACTCTCCTTGACACAGCTTCATTCCATTTCCTCGTGTCCTGTCACTGGTCGCCAGAGAGAGGAGATCAGCACCTCCCCCTCTGCTGCCCCCTTTGGGGAAGTTGTAGACTGCCATGAGGACACCCCTCAGCCATCTCTTCTCCAAGCTGAACAGGGCAAGAGACCTAGCCGCTCCTCCTAAGTCTTGCCCTTGAGAGCTTTCACCATCTTGATCACTCTCCTCTGGACACACTTTAATACTTCAATGTCCTCCTTCTACTGAGATGCCCAAAACTGCACACAGAACTTGAGGTGGGGCTGCACCACTGCAGTGCAGAGTGAGACAATCACCTCCCTCGACTGGCTGGTGACGCTGTGCATGATGCACCCCAGGACACGGTTGGCCCCTTTGGCTGCCAGGGCACACTGTTGACTCCTGTTAAACTTGCCATCAACCCAAACCCCCACATCTCTTTCCACGGGGCTGCTCTCCAGCCTCTTGTTCCCCAGTTTGTACATGTAACCAGGATAACCCTGTCCCAGGTGGAGAATCCGGCACTTGCTCTCGTTACATTTCATAAGGTTGGTGATTGCCCAGCTCTCTACTCTACCCAAACCTCCCTGTAAGGCCTCTCTAGCCTCAAGGGAGTCCACAGCTTCTCCTAGTGCAGTATCGTTGGCAAACTTGCTTAATGTACATTTGATTCCTGTGTCCAGATCATTTATAAAAGACATTAAAGAGCATTGGCCCTAAAATTGTGCCCTGGGGAACGCCACCGGTGACTGGCTGCCAGCCTGATGTAAGCCAAATTACTATAACCCTTTGAGCCCTTTATGGTCCCCAAGGCCTCATTTTGAGGGTCCAAACTGGTCTTTTATTACCCATAGCCAATTTTCGGGCCCACAGTTTAACTTTAAGGGTCTAAAGCCTCATTTATACGTCAGAAAGCCTCATTTCTGTTGTCCAGAGACTCAGTTTTAGTTTGCAAAGTCTCCTTTTTAGAGTCCNCCACAGTTTAATTTTTATGGTCTAAAGTCTCATTTATAGGTCAGAAAGCCTCATTTCTGTTGTCCAGAGATTCAGGTTTAGTTTGCAAAGTCACCTTTTTAGAGTCCAAAGATACAGTTTTAGTTTCCAAAGCCTCATTTTCAGGCTCCAAAACAGCATTTTTGTTATCCAGACAGTTGTTTTTAGGGTCCAAGCTGCATCTAGAGTGTCCAACCCCTCATCACCATGGTCCAAAACCATCTTTTTTGGCTCAAAGCCTCATTTTTAGGCTCCAAGCCCTAATTTATAAGTTCCAAGCCACATTTTTAAGGTTCAACGACTCATTTTAAAAGCCCAGAGTGCCATTTGTAAGGCCCAAAGACTGACTGTGAATGCTCAAAGCCCTATGTTTTAGTCCAAAGCCTTATTTATAGGGGCCAAAGGCTCATTTTTGGGCCCCAAGCCTCATTTTCAACAACCATAGCCTAATTTTTAGGATCCAGCCCGCAATTGGGAGGGTCTGAATACTCATTTGGAGGGCCCAAATCTTCATTTTAGGGTCCAAACCCCTCCTTTAGGGAACAAAGCCTCATTTATTTAGGGTCGGAAGCCTAATTGTGAGCATCCAGAGATCCCCTTTTAGCCTGCAAAGCCCTTGTTTTTCATACTAAAGCATCATTTGAGAGCACAAAACCTAATTTATGGTTCAAAACCTCATTTTCATTTCCAATCCCAATTCTTAAGGCCCAAAGCCCTGTTCTTAAGGCCCAAACCCTTCTTTTGAGGGTCCAAACGCCTCTTCTACAGCTCTAAGCCTCTGCTCTAGTGCTCAAATATTGCCCTATATATATATATATAGTGCCCTATATTTGGGACCAAAGCTTCCTTTCTGGGGGCCACAGAAGCAGCAATAGTTTCCCCTCATTTTCAGGGTCCAAAGTGTCACTTGTAGCATTTAGCCCACCTGTTTCACTGCCCAGGGCCTCTTTTCTAGGCTCAAAATCCTCTTTTTTAGGGTCCAAACTTGTCTTTTATTACCCATAGCCTTCCTTGTTCTAGGGCCCACAGTTTAATATTTAGAGTCTAAACCCTCACTTCTAGGTTAAAAAACTTCATTTTAGTGGCCAAAGCCTCGTTTTCACTTTCCAAAGTCTTAGTTTTGGTTTGCAAAACCTCATTTTCAGGCTCCAAAACAGCATCTATAGGATCCAACATGTGATTTTTTGGGTCCAAACCACATCTTGAGTGTCCAAACCCTCCTTTCTATGGTCCAATCTGCTATATAGGGTCCAAAGCTTCATTTAGAGGGTCCAAATGTTCATTTTCAAACCCAAACACTCATTTTTGGCTTCCAAAGCCTCATTTTCCTGCACCAAAACCTCATTTTTAGAATCCACTCTGCAATTTTGAGGCCCCAAAGCCTCATTGTGAGGTCCAACCTCCTCACTGAGGGAACAAAGTCTCATTTGTTTACTGGCCAAAGGCTAATTTGGAGTGTCCAGAGACCCACATTTAGCATGCAAAGCCTGAGGTTTTGGTACCAGAGATCCATTTAAAGGCACAAAACATAATTTCAGGGTTCAAAACATCATTTTTATTTCCAAGCCACATTTTTAAGACCAAACCCTCCTTTGAAGGGACTCTTGTTTTTAGGGTCCAAACACCTCTTTTACTAAGCCTCCACTGTAGTGCCCAAAGCCCTATATTCGGGAACAAAGCTCCATTTTAGGGGGCCACCAACAGGTTCCCCTCCGTTGCAGTGTCCAAAGCATTATTTCTAGAATCTAGCGCATCCTTTTTAGTGCCCAGAGTGCCATTTAGAGGGCTGAAATCCTTATTTTTAGGGTGCAAACCTGTCTTTTATTACCCATAGCCATTTTCTAGGGCCCAGAGTTTAATTTTTATGGTCTAAACCCTCATTTTTAGGACAGAAAGCCTCTTCTAGAACCACGCAATCATTTAGGTGGGAAGAGACCCTTAAGATAATCGTGTAGAACTGTAAACCTAACACTCCCAAGTGCACCACTAAACCATGTCCCGAAGTGCCACATCCACACGTCTTTTAAATACCTCCAAGGATGGTGACTCCACGACTTCCCTGGGCAGCCTGTTCCAATGCTTGACAAACCTTTTGGTGAAGAATTTTTTCCTAGTATCCAATTTAAAACTTATTTCATGCTGACATGATGTTGGTCGGGAGGTTCACTCAGAAGTCAACTTTGGTTCGAGGCCTATGGTTTAGGCAGGTTTATAGCATAAGATAGTTGCATGTAGACAGCAGGTGGCTTCAACCCATATTAAAGCATGTGCAAGCAGACCTTTCATTGAACTTCTAATTTATTTTTTTAATATGTATATAAAAGCTACTTATCTAAAAACTATTTTTCTTGCAGAAAAACCTCAATCTGAATAACAAAGACTTTTCAGGAACTTTAAAAAAGTTTAGTAAAAGAATAATGTAAAAGTATTAAAGAAAAGCTCTGTAGCCATCTAGCTAAAGAAAACCATGGTTCCCTCTGTTCCTTTAAAAACCAAGCTTTGAAAGGTGGCCAAGTGATGAAAAAATCACAGGTGAATCTTTATTAAAATCTAATATCAGTTTAATTACTGCATGATCAACCACTTCAGTGAAAGCTTCCTACAAGTCTTCAAAAGCAACCAAATAAATAATTGTGGTGTTTTATACTACTGCCAAGAAGATTTAACAGTTACTGTCTATGTATGCACATTTTTTCTGACTTATTCAGAGGGACTCCATTTTAAGGGATGTCTTAACTCAAAAACTTCTGAAATTGTTGTTTAGAGGACAGGCTGGAGTCTTTGTGCTGGAGCCACTGCAGACCCTATAGCACCTGCTCCTGAGGATCCCAGCACAGAGGCAGCAGCGAGGGTCAGAAATATTCACAGCGTTGCATGTGTGCAGATAACAGGACACCATCTCCCCCTTGACCAGAGTGTCCTTCTCCCACAGAGGCTGCTGCTTCTCCTTGCTTTGAACTTTATCCAGCTGTTGAAGAAAACCACACCAGCTTTTAAACACCCTTACCCTCGAAGCAGTGCTAAGCAAGAAAAAAAATAGTTAGGGGACCATCTGTTACAAATGTATGGTGGCAAATATGATGGCTATGAAACTTATCCAATATTCATTGGCTTTCAGTCACATTAGAAAGCTAGAGTCCACTGGGAGAGAAACCAGAGATGCGTCTAGAACTAAAACCTGCCTTTTGAGGCAAGTTTACTCTTCTCTATTTTCTTTAAATACTGTCCCAAGCAAATCAAGTGCAGATTGAAGGATCTAGCCAGGAGGACCAGAAGTTTCCCAAACAAACCATGACTGAACAGCTCATTTTCATCTGAGAAAGAGCAGGCCAAACGATAAAAGCAGAGTTTCTTCAAAGAAGAGCTACATGCAAGGAGAAGAGGTGAAGCAGGCCAGTGGAAGACTTTGGAAATCATCTCCATTCCTCTACTTGCTACAGAGACATTGCCACAGAAAGTAGCAAATACTAGTGCACAGAGAGAGGGAATACGACATTAGACTACTAGCATCTGCTCACAGAGTGCCAGCACACATCTCCCCAGTGCTTCCTGATGCGTCTGCCTCAAGGCAGAGACGCCGGTATGGGCAGAGGAGGTGCTCAGACCTGCACTGGACTTTTCTCTTTCCTTCTTTACCCTCCTACTGGGGAATCGTCCCAGCTGGTGGGAGAAACAAAGCAAAAGTCAGCAATCACTCGTGGCCTACATGCTACCCAAAAGTCACAGCAAGTATCCTGCCCACTCTTCTGCCGCTGGTTGTCCCAGGCACCCAGTGCTGGACTAAGCTGTGCTCCATGCTGGCAGCTCAAGGGTGCTCAGCCTGGGCACTACCTGCTCCAAACAGGAGTTAGTAAGGACTCTGCTGAAATTTGAAGTCAGAGAGGGTACGAATTCAACAGCTCCTTTGGAAAACATCAAATCCTGGTCAAATCCAAACAGTTTTGTAGTGCCCCCAGCTTTTGATTCGTGCTTAGGTAGGACTGCCTGCTAAATGGACAGAGACAGAAGGGTGCACCGCAGCCCATACCCAAGGAGCAAAACTAGAGGATCCTATGAAACTGAAAGGCCTTTCACATGGAACAGCTGCATGCGCCAGGCATGTGGCACTAAGGGCTGAATTCCCTCTCGAGCAAAGCGTTAAGAGTAAGGTCTGCCCCGAGCACATAGGTACCCTGTGTATGACACCATCTGCCAGGCAAACAGCCAGCACAAAACAGTGGTCACAAGCAGAAGAAAACACAGGCAGGAAAAGAGAAGCCACCAGTCTTGCTTCATCCGACACAATGCCGTTTCAAAGCCTGTGAGAGAGGGCAAGGAGAAAGGGGGAAAATGAATCAATGACAAAAAATGCTGCAGACAAAAGAGGACAATGGGAATTAAGAAAAAAGAGGTAGGCAGTGATCACCCAGATTTTTCTTCCTGTGCTTTCAGTCTGAACAGTGGTCAGAAATGCTGAGTTTCTGCATCCTGCTTGTGGTGTCTGATGCAAGTTCCTCCAACATCATCTCCCAGTGCTGGGACAGGTCAGAGCAATCCCAGCGATGGATTAAATTCTTCCCTCTTTCAGCATGGGAAGCTGTCCCACACTAAAGCTCTGTCTAATGCCACATACTGGCAAGCTCTAGAGAAAAGAGACAATGCCACCTTGGTGTGGAGCGTACAGCCAAGAGGGTGCTGCTGCTTTTCCTATGCAATACCTACGCTCCCTTCCACAGGAGACACAAGCACAAATTGAATCATCACACAGTTATGTCCATCCCCTCCTCCACCACAAATGCAATAAGGCAAAAATCAACTCCCCAGCTTCTAGGTCTTCTGCTCAGCGGGGCTGAATGACAAGAAAAGTAGTGCAGCAGGCATTGCACTCCTGGGAAGCGGGTCCCCAGTAACACAAACCTCTCCCCAGCCTGATTCGGTGCATCCCCACCACCATATCAGTGCCCAGACTGCAGGAGTGGATGTTCTGGTCCTCTGGTCACACTGTTGCCTTGCAGGATGCACATGATGGCCATCTCCACTGCTCACAGGGTCCAGTTCTCCACAGGACCAGGGCTGCAGCCGAGGACAGGAGGCGGCCCCGCTGCAGGACTGCTGCAGGGCCAGCAGCCACGGACCTACCTCAGGTGCCACATCCCACAACAGGGCAGGAAGGGCAGGAGCCCCATGGAGGGACCTGCAGACCAACTGCACACAAAGCACACGAATGCCACCCAGCCACCCGTTACAGGTTTGCATCACATGTCTCACACGAAACTTGGAAATAACATGGAAGAAAAAAAATACAAAAGAGCTATCTTAAGGTTGCATGATCCACAGAATGGAGGCAAAAATCCTCTAACGTGGTAATCCAGGTTCTTATATCAAGGACCTGAAATATCCCAAAATCCTGTAACTGCAGAATTTCTGTTTTATTAATCAAAGACAACACAGAATTTCAGCTCTCACCTTATGAAAGTAGCTTTCCTCCATGCTGCAAGATGACAGGTGAGGGGACCAGAGTCCAGATGCATGGACTGAAGATGTTTGCTCTTGACCGGGGCTGGCTCATGGGGGTGCAGCTGCTAAGACGTTAAAACAGAGCTGCTGAAACCTCCTGCATGTCGTGTCTCACGCAAAGCAAGCAGAGAATGCCTGCACCCAGCTCCCCAACCCCCCATAATGTGAGCTGAGGCTCCCAGACGAGACCTGACCACAACCAAATATATCAGGCAGGAGGCAGAGCTGGATTTACAGCACTGGTGCTCGGCTGCAAAGACCTGCTCCACCTGGGATCACAACAGAGGCAGGCTGGCTGTTCCTCACAATTTGGGCAGAACAGGTATTTATTTCCAATGACAAGAACTCCACCCTGCTGTCAGATGGGGAAAGACAGTCCAGATGGCTGGAAGAACTCTCTTCTGACCTTGCTGCACCTCCAGAACAAGAACCTAGTTCTGCATTTCTTGCAGTGACTGGAATTGCCATCCCTAAGGAGGAACTCAATT